>RCUC01109748.1:0-24533 GCA_003697995.1 Taxidea taxus jeffersonii
CGAGCAGAGAGCCAGATGTGGGGCTCGATCCCAGGACCCTGGGATCATGACCCAAGCTGAAGGCAGAGGCTTTAACCCACTGAGCCACCCAGGCACCCCAGAATAAGTAGATTCTAAGAAATTACTGTAATAATTCAAACAAAACCTATAAACATTGAGATGTTTCCTCCCCTCCTCTTTCCAAGGAGAATTTGTTTACAAAGAAAAAATTAAGTTTCTTTCTTTCTCTTTTAGGACTGTAAAGTTCAACATATATATAGGTTCTCAGATTCAAATTTTTGCGGTTCCTCATGTACAATTCAAATCCCAGTATATATTGGGTGACTGGGTGACTTCTGGCTCTCATCCCCCCAGAAAGGAGAAATTTTAAGGCTAGAGGAACCAATGTAGTTATTGCTATGAGTAATAATATCCTGTCCTTGTCTCAGAAAGCTTTGTCTACTTTCAGGATAATGTGAGTAAATGTAGAGATTTAAAACACATCAGTGACATAATTACACATTCTATGGATACTGAAAGCATAATGAGTGAATATTGTGAATGACAATCCCAAACAAAACTGACAACTTAACCAATTTCTTGAATTTCCTTGAAAGACACAAACTACTAAAGCTGACTCAAGAAGAAATAGATAACCAGAATAGCCTTGAACTAGAAAATAAATTCACTTTGTAAAAAAAAAAGACCTTACCACAAAGAAAATTGAAGGCTCAGGTGGTGAACTTCAGCACCATTTAAGAAGAAATAATACAAATTCTACACAAATTCTTACCAAAAACCTGAGGAAGAAGAATTATTTCCCAGCCAATTCTAGAGGCCAGCATTTTTCTGAGACCATACCAGACAAACCACAACAAGAAAATAAAACTACAGTGTCATGAGCATAGATATAAAAGTTTAAAACAAAATTCTAGCATATCAAATACAACATTATATAAAAACCAATATATCAAGTGGGGTTTCCCCCAAGAATGCAAGGTTGATTTAACATTTTTAAAAAGCAAGCAATGTAATCACTATAGTGACAAACTCAAAAAGAAACCCCATCTGATCATTTCAGCAGATGCAAAAATAGCAACTGACAAAAATCCAACATTTTTCTGATAGAAACTCTTACCAAACTAAGAATAAATAGAAATTCTCTCAACTTAATAAAGGGCATTTCCCCAAAAAATGTAAAAATCCTTACAGCTAACATCATAAAGATGAAACACTAAGTGCTTTTCTCCTAAGATCATAAATAAAACAAGTGTGATGGTCACTCTCATTACCTTTAGTCAGTATTTTGTTGGAAGGTCAAGCTAGCATAATAAGGAAAGAAAAGGCTTCTAGAATAGAAAGTAGAAGTAAAGTTGTCCTTATTCAAAAATGACATAATCATCTATGTAAAAAAACAAATGAATCTACAAAAAAGCTACTGGACATAATATCAGAGTTGAGCAAGATTTCAGGATACAACATCAATATTCATAAATCTATTGTGATCTTCATATATGAGCAACAAGCAATAGGAAATTAAAATTTTAAAATACTATAATTAAAAGTACTCTTAAGTAATAGTCTCAAATACATGAAGTATCCAGATACCAACCTGACAAAAGATGAGCAGGACCTTAATACTGAAAGCTGTAAACCACTGCTGAGAGAAATTAAAAATCTGAATAAATAGAGAAGCAAACTGATTTCATGTGTGGGAAGACTTAATGTTGATAAGAATCCAATTCTCTCTAAATTGGTCTAGAGATTGAACACAACCCAATCAAAATCCCAGCAGGAAATTTTTTGTAGAATTTGACAAACTGAATCTAAAATTCATATCAAAATGCAAATGACCTAGAATCACTAAAAAAAAAACTTGGAAAAAGAAAAATAGTTAAAGGACTACTACTATCTGGTTTCAAGATGTCCACAAATCTATAGCACTCAAGACGTATAATGCCAATGTAGAAATAGAGAACACGATCAATAGATTAAAATAGAAAGTCCAGAAATAGCCCACACTTACAAGGAAGGCTAATATTCCAGGTGGAAAGGTAATTAATTCAGCAAAAAAAGGATAATCTTTCAATAAGTGGTGCTATAACAACTGGATATCCATATGCAAAACAGGGAGCTTGCACAACATGTAAAAATTAACTAGAAATAGTTCAGAGGCCTAAGTATAGACTCCAACACTATAAAACTTCCAGAACAAAACACAGGATAAAATCTTTATGAATCTGTGTCAGACAAAGACTTCCTAGATACAACAATAAAGATATCATACATAACATTTTTTAATTGATAAATTGGAGTGCATCAAAATTAAAACTCCTACTCTTTGAAAGACACAGTTTAAAAAATGAAAAGACAAACTACTACTTAGGGGAGGGGGAAATATTCACAAATCATGTATGTGATCAAGAACTTGAATCCAGAACACAGAAAGAACCCTCAAAACTCAATAATTTTTTTGATCTTGTATTTTAAAAGTGGGCAAGACAGTTTAGCAAAAAAATAAATAAATATATGATAAAAATAATGCATATGTAAAGATGTTCAACATAATTAGTCTTTAGAGAAATGCCCCCTCAAGGTGGGGGGCATGAAAAAGAGTAAAAACTGAACATGATTCTTTATAGCCATCAAGAAGTCCAGAGTCTAACCTCGAGTTACAGATCTCACCACATGACTGACCCATTACTATATTCTCCAGACACTGAAAATGTAAGTGATCATTTGTCACTTACATTACAATAGCAATTTGACTCAAAATTGCATCAATCTGTTTATCTACATTGTTTCCCTCCCTTTCTAAGACTCTGAATTCCAATGGGTTTAATTTAATCCCCAAGAATAGCTGTGACCCTGTTTCAGCAAGAGCACTTTACCCAACTTGTGAGCTGCCTCAGACTCTTATGAGGAATTTGTTAAACACGATTATACAGGAATCCCAAGCCACATACACTATGGTTGGCAGAACTCTCACATGTTCTCATGATATCCATCCCCTGGTACCACATACTCAATAATAAGTAACATGGTGAAAGGATTTTGCACATGTAATTAAAGTTACTATTCAGTTAAATTAAATTGGAGAGCTCACCCAGGTGAGATTAACCTACCCACACAAGCTGTTTAAAAGCAGAGGGT
This sequence comes from Taxidea taxus jeffersonii, assembly GCA_003697995.1. NCBI lineage: Eukaryota > Metazoa > Chordata > Mammalia > Carnivora > Mustelidae > Taxidea > Taxidea taxus. Next base: position 3,133 of record RCUC01109748.1, read on the forward strand.
TCCTCTAGCCAGTTGTAGGGGGAAAAGTCACAGAGCTTGAAATGTGAGAGCAATGGGATGAGAGGTTCTCTGCCACAGCCATGGAGGGGACCATGTGGCAAGGCCTGAGAACAGCCTGTAGGGCCGGAGAGGGTTCTTCAGTCAACAGCTGGGGAGACAAAAGTTCTCAGCCCTAGGACCACAAGGAAGTCAATTCTACCAACAACAGGAGGGAGCTTGAGAGCAGATAGTTACCCAGAGTCTTCAGCTAAGAGCCCAGGCCAATCGATACTTTGATTTCAACCTTGCAGGATCCTAAGTGGAAAACCCACTTGAGCCGACCAAAAACTACTTCTGACTAAAGAACTATGAAATACTAAGTAGGTAATATCAGTTTTATGTGCCGAGTTTGACCATCAGTTGTGCAGCAATAGAAAATTAATACACTTTCAGAATTAACATCTCTGAAAAGTGGTGCCTAAGAATGTATGAATTTAACAAGCTCCCAATTTATTTGTGTATAAAGTATGAGACGAATAAAACCAGAAAAATAGGATCACAGAAATGAAACAGATTATGCTTCTGAACCTGTTTATCAAAGCTTGAGAGGCCAAACCTACTTACGATTGGAATATAGCTCTTACTTCATTCCCTGTTGATGACATTATTCCTTATCAACATGAGGAAAACTCTTAAGTCACTTAATTTATCTCCCAGACTCCAAGCAAGGCCTACATATGTTTTAGTCAAAATCCATTCATTCGATTTTCAGAAAATCTTTAGGGATAAATATGTTCACTGCCAATAATATGATCCAGTGCACAATACCACTTTCTTGTCTGCACATTCTTCCTTTAGAGGCATTCTAAATTCTCTTTCATGTCTTTTAAGTTAATTTTCTCTTTTCCGATTTTGGAAAAGTAGTTAAAAGCTGGCTATCTTCCTTTTATGTTATGTCTTTTATTTCCTATGAGACTAGTGAGTAGCAATGTGCCTATTCCTAGGAGGCCAACTGTGATTGGTCTAGATTGAAGCTAAATATAATCTGGGCTGGTAACTGGATAAAAGGCGGGCGTGCAGTCCAGTTCTGACTGAAGGACCTAAGAGCAGCCTGCTGGATCACGGGAAAGGTTTTCCTCCCTCCTCAAAAGGGTGATGCAGAGAGACACCACTTTTTCCCTGCTAAAAATCACCAAAACAAACAAACAAAAATGCATGCAGATGCCAAACTGATGTGTATTCACGTCAGGATTCCTTTGCCCAATCCTTACCATGCAGGAGCCTCGCAGAGGTTAGACCACATCTGCATATTATACATCTAGACACACGAGATTACTGAAGTTGCTGGAGTCATCCCACGACATGAGAGAAGACTTCAGTGACATGCTGATGATCCCCAGGGAAATATGAAGAGCACTTGAGCTGCCAAGCCAACCCTGGAGTCTCGAAATTTCCCATTAAGTGCAATATAAAATGGCCGTCTCATTGAAGCCATTTTAGCTGGTTATTCCGATGCGTCCTTACCACCCATGCAATCTAAGCCACTTTCACATCAGGTAACATCCCTAGAAAGTTCCTAGGAAAGCTTAGTGTGTGGTAATTACCTCTAGTCCCTCTTCTTGGCATGTTCCAGAAATCCCAAAGATCCTCTAAGGATCGGCAAGTTGGTGCTCTGCCAGGCAAGACATCCCATACCCAGGTATTCTAGAGGAGATGTGGGCTGCTGCCTCTCTGCCCCTTAGTCTTTCCCCAGACCCATTGGGCACCCCTGCTGAGCCCAGACTGAAGTTTCCAGAAATATCTGCTGAAGGTGGCTTCATAATACACTGTTAGGGACACAGTGATTTGGAGCAAGCTTGGACTCCACCCGGAAGAGAATAACTCTGGTAGGATGGACCCAAAGTCCATGAGTAAAGGAACTGCTTCAGTTCCTCTAGGCATGATCAAGGTAGGAAGCTGGAGAGCTAAGTGCCTTGAGAGCTATTCTCTGCCTACACAGAAGCCTCTACTAGACGTTGTGGCTATTGTTTCATAGAAGAAAAAAAAATCAGGCTTCCAAGGAAGAGAGATTTCCACTTTATTTTCTTGGTAAACCGCAGTGGAACACAAGAGTAAAAAACACACGATGTTAAGCACAGAGTAAATGCTCACTAAACTCTTTCTTTGATTCATGAACAAAATACTTTGAGAAAATTTTATAATTACAATGCTTGGTATTTCCTTTTTAGGACTAGTTTTTTGTGGGTTTTTTTTTCCCCCTGGTCTCAGCCTTTCTTTCTGATTTACTCTGTGAAATATTTAGTGGGATGTGTAGAGACTGGAAGGAAAGGGAACGGTGAGAAGCGTCACCATGACAGGCCTATGGGAAAGCTGCGAATAGTCAAAGAAAGTGCCATATAGCTTGGTGAACCTGCCATGGCCCAGAGCCTTGTTCTCAGCTCTGCTGGCTCAGAACCTGATTGTTCCCCGCACACGAGGCTGCTGAGCCATTGGCAAAAGCAGTTGGGACACGTGGATCTGAACGCTCACACTGATTATGACCAGCATATTCTCTGCAATAGGCAAAGCAATAAAAGGCCGAATCATAGACCAAATGTAGTCAAACAAGCATGACATCAGAACAAGGAGAATTCACTGACAACTCAAAGTCACAGGGGCACGATGGTGGGGAGGTGAAAGGACTGAAGTTGCTATGCCAGCCTTCTTGAACAGTTCCTAGCCAAGCCCTTCCAATTTCTTTCTCATACTTCCCTCTAATCCTATGTAGGTGGCAGGCTGAGAAGTCATCTCCCTTCCAACTGGCACATTATTTCTTTAAATATGCTAATTTTTCAATCAGTTTGTACTTGCGTCTTACCCAGCCTGGGAGAGCCATTCTGACGTTTCCCTCTCTTTGCTTTGTGCTCATTTTATACCTTCCCCTGGGGGCCAACACTGTCCGTAGGTTATTTGCAGAATGCCTCATTGTTACCCCCTCATTGTTATGCCTCAAACTACTGCAAAAGAAATCATGCATGTGCCAAACTGATGGAGAACTCACGTCAGAAATCCTTTGCTCGATCTGTGCTCCAGCCTCAGAGAAGCTGGACCCCATACGCAGGTACCACATCCAGGGGAAAATCTGCAATCTCAGCCTTTACAACAAAACACCCAACAAGTACTGGAACCATCCATGACCACTATTTCCCACTCTCTCCTATATCCTTTCAATCAGTCCTTAAAAATATTTCCACCTCCACCCCAAAACCATTAATCCTATAATTCCTGGGCATGCAGAGCTGTCAGCACCCCCGCCCCACCTCTCTTCCACATTGCCACCAGCACACACGCGTATGCACACCACGGGGGCACATGTACTCACGGAAAGCCTTGCTCAATGTAATCCCGAATCCCTTGTATTGTTTGGGAGAAAGGTGAGTGGGGCCTCTTTGATTTCAGTTTCCAAATAGCAAAGGCAAGACTTTCCATCTTTGACATTTATGAAATAGCAAGGGTGAGACTTTCCATCTTTGAAATTATGAAATTTCCATTTATGAAAGCATTTGGCTGAACTGACACAGACGCTTAGGTACCTAAATGTATCCCCTCCCTTAAAAAAAAAATACAAAAATGATTTTTTCAAAAGAGGGAGAAATTTTCTTGTCTCTAAGTCTTCCTGTGGCACACACATAACATTTGGTTCTTAAAAGAGACAAGAAAAAGGCCACTGAGCCCTCCAGTGGTAAAATTATGAAAATGATACAAGGCACATCCAAGCACCCTGAAGAACTCTCACCTAAAGACAGGCAGAAAGAGAAGAGACAAAATTAAGTCAGTTTAGGGGTTTTAGGTTTTCAGAACGCCTCTCAAATTTGTTTACTGTGTTTTGAGGTTTATTTACATTTACAGTTGTAGGTTTTAATAAAGAGTTTAGTTAAAGGTGTGTCACAAGACCTATCTGGTGAATCTTGCTCCAGGTTTGAATTACAACACTTGTGAAAATCAAACATAAAATGCAAAAAGCAGTCATGGCTTGAGGTCTGTAAACAAATGTTTCAACTCATGGAACATCTGGCCTAAGTTAAGATGTCCAGTGAAATTGCTAATTATTTTCTCTTGCGATAGACATTTTCCTGCATTGAGTTACATAGATTGTTGGGTACATGTTTACAACTCTCTGCTTTGCTTTTCTAGTTTCTAGAAGACTAAGCAGATAGAGAGAGGCAAAGGGCATGTGCTTTTGATGGCTGGTCAGAGGCTTAGAGTCTTCCTTCCATCTAAATTTTTTAATCCATTCAATCATGCATTTATTCAATCACAACTTATCCAGCAAATACTTATTGAGTGCCATAGGTGTCTGTCCTCATAGAGTACAGATTTTTCACAGAGTGAAGACTCCAAAGAATTTATAAAGACTCATTTAATCACATAGTTGCAAACAAGCTCCAAGAGGGAAAATCACTAAGAGTCTTGAGAATATATAACAATGGGAACCTAATGTAGTCAGAAATGGTCAGGGAAGACCTCTTTTTTGACTACGTGGTATTTAAAAAGGATCTGGAAGAGCAGGCAGGGTTAGTTAGGCAAAGATAAACAGCAAGGAGAAGGACAGTTCATAAGAAGATTGGCATGTGCAAAGGCCCTGAGGTTAAGAGAAGACCATATATGCAATGAGCCCAGGGTTCAGCAGGAGATGAGGCTAGAAGCTCTCTGTGGGTGGCTGCAACAGCTTGCTTATGATCTTTGCTTACCCTGTTGTCTACCCCCAGTCTATTCCCAGCCCAGCAGCCATAATGATTCCCTTAAAATCTAAGTCATGTCATGCTATTACTTTGCTCAAACCCTGCAACACGTTACGTGTCCCTCCCAGCTACTCTGGTCTACTCCATATTCCTACCACACCATAGACAGGTTCCTAAGTGAGGGCTCTTGCCCTGGCCATCCCCTGTGGCCTGCAATACTCATTTCCTGGACAAGCACATGGCTTACTGCCTCATATCCTTCAAATCTGTGCTCCAATATCACCAATATGTGCTCAATATTCCCAATTAAGCCCACCCTGTCTACTCAGTTTATACATCAAATCCTTTCCCTCAAAGCCCTCTTCATTCTTCTGACCATTTTCTGGTTTTCTTTTTACCAGAGCGCTTATTACTTTCTAACACTCCGCTATTCTTCTCAAGTGATCCCACCCTCTTCCATCACTCTACCCATCATCCACCTGTGGATGGGTCTCAAACCTACAACTCCCTCAGGGTGCGCCTCACTCTTGAGAGCTTTAGACACATGCATCCAGATCTCTGGTGGCCTCCATCTGGATAACTCATTGGCACAAAGCTCAATTATCACACTTTCTCTCACCATAGACTTCACCTCCCCCTACATTCACATCTCTAAACCTACCACAGTTTAGTTGGCTACTCCTCTACATAGCTGAGGCAGTTGCAAAGAACCCCCTCGGGCTCCCCAAATCCAATAAGTAACACAATTACTGATTTTATGTCTGAAAGATTTCTCAACTCTGCCAGTGTCTCATTTGGGTTCTCCTCCCCTTGTCCCTTCACTATCCAAGTAGCTTCCTAAACTCTGTCAAATCCAACCTCACATTGCTGCCACTCACACCGTCAAGAATGATACAACTTTGAGCAAGTCATTCCTCTCCTCACATTTTCTTCAGAAGGGAAAGCCTGGCAGAGAAATCCTGTATGACCCAGTTCCTCCCCAGTCTTGCCAGTCACAATCCTAGCCTCATGCTCGGCCTCAGTAATGCTGAACATCTGAGGATCCATACTCCTTCTTTGTAGTTACCACACCCCTCCCTACTTTCCCTCACGAACTCCCACTCATCCTTCCAGACAACTCAGGAAAATTCCCCTGACCCAAACTGAGCTAAAGATCTTCCTTTTATGGTCTACTAATCCCTGTGTGCACCTCCATCGAATGGAGGCTGAATCCTAAAATCCACATCTAGCCAAAGCTAAGGCTGAAGTCAATTTCACCAAAACACACTGGTTTATGGACAGTACGAGTAACTGTGAAACTTTATGTAATTCATATTACAATTATCATAATCTCATGTAAAAATTATTTTACATTTTTTTCTCAGCCCCACTTGTCATTAGATTGTCCCTAGAGTTTCTATGCTACTATATGACACATCTGCCTTACTAAATAGATGCTCACTTTCAACTGAGATCTTGAGGTACGTCACTCTTTCTAATACTTTTTATTTCATACTTTGTGTATTATTTATTACATCTGATTAAAGATTTCTCATGGATGTCATTACACATTACTGTATAATTTTTCCTCCTCATGAAATTTTGAGCCCTAAAGTTTTCTACAAATATCAAGATTCTATAAAGATTAGACATGTAATGTAATTTAATCTATATTCTTCTTTTATGTATATTAAATTTCTAAAATGTATATATTTAAATATAAATTATATTTTATAAACATTTATTCATTGAAAATATATAATGTTCTTCATAAAGTCATCCAGCTAACATGGTATCCCAGTATTTGTGCTATGTGTCCATCTATTTTCTATTTATTTAATTACTTGAAATTCAACATTCAACACAAAAAGCACAAAAGGAGGGGTGCCTGGGTGGCTCAGTCTGTTAAGCATCTGCCTTCAGCTCAAGTCATGATCTTGGTATCCTGGGATCCAGGCCCACATCGGGTTCCCTGCTCAGTGGAGAACCTGCTTCTCCCTCTGCTTCTGCTGCTCCCCTTGCTTGTGTTCTCTCTCTCTCTCACACTCTCTCTCCAAAATAAATAAAATCTTTTTTAAAAAAAGCACATAAGGATATTATCATTTTAAGTTATATGTACAACGCTTACCTGTATTGAAAAGTTAACATTCAGACATTAACCTTAAGTATGATGTCCTACCTTGCATACTTAAGAGCTGTTGTTGGATAGATTAGACATGATGCCAACCTGGCGTTCATGCATAAGTTCAGGGATGACAGAAACAACATTAGGGTGGACATTTCCTCTTAAGCTGTCCAAAGGCTCAGAGCTGACAGTGGGTTCTGGCTGAACAGTGAGTCCAAGGCTGAAGGGTGACACATCCCAGACTTTAGACTGTAATTTTTGGTCTACTTCTTCATCTCCCCCAGCACAGCATGAAGACTTTGAAGGAAGGTGTTCTACATCAGTCATCTAGGATAGTGTTTGACAAATAGTGAATATTCAAAATGTTTTTTGAATATTCGATAAACTGACCTATCAAGTCAGCACAGGCTTATTTTCTAAGATCTTTGTTAGCTGCATATATCTAGGCAGATTCCAACTTGGTCATGTGCCCTGAAGTCTTGGCAACATACCATTTTACATTTAATCAAAACAATGCTCTACCTTTAGATTCTCTCATCATTTTTGATTATCTCCATTTCTTTTCATATTATAGCATATATTCTGACCAGTAAAATACATTCTTCTTTGTTGTCTACTAACACATACACGCTCCTTTCTTCATGTTGATTAAAAGCACATGTTAGAAAACATCCTACTAAGATATTTTATGCCGTAAATATTATTTATCTTATGATTCTAAATCAACCAGATATCCCATTTTCCCTTTTTTTTGACATTTTGTTCTTAAATACAGATTCTTTTTTTTTAAGATGTTACTTTTTTAAAATTTTATTTATTTATTTGATAGAGACACAGCGAGAGAGGGACACAAACAGGGGGAGTAGGAGAGGGAGAAGCAGGCTTCCCACTGAGCAGGGAGCCTGATGCGGGGCTCGATTCCAGGACCCTGGGATCATGACCCAAGCCGAAGACAGATGCCTAATGACTGAGCCACCCAGGTGTCCCTTAAATACAGATTCTTGATCAAGTTTCACAAATCCAAGGAGGTGCTAAAATAGAATATGGCAGTTTTTAAATGGCCAAAATAATAAAAGTATAACAAGCTAAAACAAAACCAAAAGGGTTACATTTATTTCCATGGATTGCAAAGTCTAAAACATAGTTTCACAATCATACCTCAAAGAACAATTTTAGAGTTCACTGCACACATCTTTCAGTTTCTAATTCACCCATTTTAATGAGACTTTATTAAGTATATGTTATATGTAAGGTGCCACTCTAGGCACTGTCATAAATTAAGAAAACACATAATTAACCAGATATCTACTACATGTAATTGTGCTTCATATTTAATAAATCCTATCCATGTGGGAATTGTGCCTAAAAAGCACTCAGTCTTTCCACAGAGGTAAAGACCATTCTTTTGTCTCAGTAAGGTAGCTGTTTTGCAGGACAATGTACTATTTGCAACGCAACTTCTTACAGTCTCTGAAATGAGGATGATGCCATTATTTTTAGAACATTAAGAAGTCTGTGGAGGAAGATATTGCACAACTCACTTCCTCATTTCTTGTACCACAGCAGTCTGGAAAACACATGGACATGGAGATTTCTGTAAATTCACAACAGTCAGAAATCTTAAAAACTGATCTGGCATTAAGGAGGGCATGTGATGTGATGAGCACTGGGTATTATACGCAACTGATGAATTACTGAACACTACATCTGAAACTAATGATGTATTATATGTTGGCTAATTGAATTCAAATTAAAAAAAATGATCTAGGTTGATCTGACACATCAGGCCCATAATACACTGGGGGTATCATCCTGCCCAAACTTGCACAGTCCCCAAAAATATTTTAGGGGGCAAAACATGCCATTCTTCCATTAGGCCATTGGCAAATTCTTAACATCTGTACCATTTTTTAGTTTGCCCAAAGAACATTAAGCCCTTACCAATGTCTGAAGTTATTTTCCCTCAATTCAAATTCCCAAGAAAATTTAAATCCTTCAGATTTTCGTAGCTGTAAAACTCCATTTACACTGGCACTCCAGTCTATTTCTACCTGGCAGCAACATTCATCAAACACCTACACGCTACTGTATAGAAATGACTCATTTCCTCTTCTGGAGGAGATTTAAAGCACAGCCACGCAAAGCAAAATGGACTGAAGAACTAGAAAGTTACAAACTTACAAAAAAAGAAACACTGAACAATAGTCTCTCACTGAGAGAAAATAGGTAGAGAAATAAAACTATAAATCGACTATAAGGTTTAATGAATATCAACACCTTTATGAATCAAAATGCCTATGCAAAAGGCTTAGTGAGAAAAAGAAGTCCTCAGAGAAATGCTTAAAATCATTTCACTCAAATGATGTGACCCCTACTCATTTAAATCACAGCCTTGGGGCTATTTTTGACTAAGAAATGAATAGGTTTGTCTTTAACCAACAAAACTAGATATTTCTAAATTGTTATATTACTCTTTACCTTCTCTCTCTTTCTCTTTTTCTCTCTCTCTCTCTCTCCCCATCTCTCTCTTTCCCACTTACTTCTGGTGAGGCATTTAATTTAAAAAATAAAAGAAAGAAAGAAAAAGCAAAGAGGAAAAGTACTATAAAACTCAGTCATTTGGAGATTTAATTGGGTCTCTGAAAATTTTCTAATGGCTGGCATCTTTTTTTTTTTTTTTTTTGCTACAGTTTATTGCTACAGCAGGAGTTGCAGGACACAGGAGGGCACCCTCCACACATAACACAGTAGTCAGAGTCCCCCAAAACAGCCCTTCTCATCCCTATGCCTAGCCCCAAGCAGCCTTGCCCCAGCTTACCTCCCTCCCCCTTCCACTCTAGGCTAGATAGCTACGAAAGTTAGTGTGCCAATCCTTCCCTCATATTTATTCATTGTCTACTGCATTCCATGCCAAGTTCCATTTTACACAGTGGATATTTCTGTCACATCCTGAGGGCCACTGACCCACCAGGAAGCCTCCCCTGACACACATTCATTTAGGCGCAAACCCTTCAGAGATCTGAAGGAATGAGAGGCCATACCAGCTTTGGTGAATGGAATTCTAGCCCCAAGTCCCCTCCTCTTGCAATGGGATAAGTAGAGAGTCTGGTGGAGGCCCCATAGGCATTACAACAACCTCTTATCCCTTATCTACTTACCCCTGGATTAGGGAAAAGAGAACTATGCCCTTTCCACCTCCCAAAATGAGGGAGAGGGATGATTTAGGGGTCTGGGTCCCTACGAGATATTGGACATCTCTCCCAGGAGTTGAGGGAAATCACAAGTTAGAGGCCAAGGTTAGGGTAGCAATCCAAGATCAAACTCCTCTCCCCACACAATCTGCCCCTTTACTCTAGCCCAACGCCCTATGTAGCGTTAGTTCAAGGGGAGAGGGGCTGGTCCTACACCAGAGCAACAAGGGTCATTCAACAGGAGACCTCTGTGATATGCCCCAGGGGTCCTGAAGAGAGAGTCCCAGACTTGCTGCTCTGAGCCAGGGTGTGAAAATGTGACCCGAGGCCATTAATGGATGCTGCATTGGTCAGGAAGTCAGGAGACAGGTGAGTCATGCAGGATGAGGCCATGTAGCCCGGCCTTGCAAGAAGTACCGGAAGGCCTTGGTCAGCTTGGGTTGGCACCTTTTAAAAAAAGAGTCCCTAAATTACTAAATTGTGAGAATCACAGACTATTTTACTGGAAGCAATAACAGATTTTACATTTCCAGCCTTATCTGTAATAGCTCAAAAGTGGAAAGAACCCAAATGCCCACTAACAGATAGACATAATGAACAAATTGAAATATATCCATATAATCTACAATAAGAAGGAATTAACTCCTAATACCTGAAACAACATGAATAGATTTTAAAAATATACTGAGTGAAAAAATCCAGGACCCTCCAAAATGCATAGGATAGGATCCCCCTTAGATAAAATTCTAGAAAATGCAAAGTAAAGCTATTATTACATAAATCAGATCAGCAGTAGTATAGGCTAGTAGATGGAGGAATGGAAGGATTAAAATTGTCATAAGGAAACTTCCTGGATCTGTGGAAATGATTATAATGAAGATTTTACAGATGTATACATATTTCAAAACTCATCAAACTATACACACTTTTAACATGTGAAGCTTACTACATGACAATTAAGCTGCAATAAAGCTGTTTTTTAAAAATGTCATAAAGTACTACTCCTGAAAAGAAGTCATTGACGTTCCTGTCAAAATTAGAATTTCCAATTCAGAATGGCAATGTAAGAGGACCCTGATCTCACCTATTCCCCCTCACCAGGAAATACACAGAATCTATAGCTACATATGGCACAACTTCCTCTGAAAAAAGTCAGAACCAGCTGAGCAACTCCTATGCACTGGGTGAGCCAGAGATAGCACACAACAAAGCAGTAGGAGAGGCTGGCACACAGTCTCACCATAAACCACCTCTGGTGCAGTGAGCCATAATCCAGAGGGACCCAAAACCCCAAGCTTCTCCTTAAGGAACAAAGGCTTTGAACCCTGTATCAGCCACCTCAATTTTTAAGACCTACACCTGGGGGATGAGCCCCCAAAACACCTAACTCTGAAAACCAACCTGGCTCACATCCATAAGATGTACAAGGCTATAAGAAACTAAGACATGGCTCTTAAGGGGCTTGAACAATTGGACTCACCCACCTCAAAGCATAGCATGGAAATAGTCAAGGAGTGCCTGGACATTGTGTGGGAACAGCCCAACTCCTTGTCTTGGAACATCAGTCTGAGGGAAAGCATCTGATTTGACACATATTTTGGGAGCCTTCTGGGGTGCTTTCTAGGGATAGAAACTGGTGGGTGCCATCTTTACACTCTCCTGTCTTGCTGCCACTAGTGGATGCCATCTTTAAAACAAAACAAAACTCTATGCTTTTTTTTCCCTTTTCTTGTTTTTCTCCTCTGGCAAGCATTATCTCTACACTCTCCCTCTGCCTCTGCCTCCCTACAGCTTGCCAGTATCTCCTAGAAAGGATCTCGTCCATTCATCTGGACCCCAAATGCTACCCAGTGGACTGCTTCCAAATTGCCCTGTACTAGTGGCTGGTAGGGCTTATGTTTTCATCCCATAGGACTATATATACTTGCATACTTGCAGTCTGGCTTCCAATCAGTCTGAAACTATGTGTTAAGTGAACTCTTACCCTTTGGGGAAGAACTTGGCACCCTCGACTACTGGAAGCTATGAAAAATAAAATGAGCTGCTTGGATAATCATAAAGGTTTAAAAAAGACAACCAAAGACCTAGAGCAAGGTTGAATAAGGTTTGTCTCCTACATGAGGCTACGCCTTCAAGACTGAGAGAGGTGGCTATGCATCTAATGCACAAAAGCTAAGACAGAGAGTCAAGAAAAATGAAGAAACAGAGGAAGATGTTCCAAATGAGAGTACAAGATAAAAACCTAAAAATAAAACAGAACAAAACTTTAATGAAATAAGTACAACTATAGCTATTGAGAATGTGTAAATCAATGAACAAGATGAATCCCAGCTCTCAGAAGATCTGGGATTCATCTTGTTCATACATATACATATACATATACATATACATATATTACAATGAGGACCTTGATCCTCCTTATAATTATGAGAACAAGGGAAATTTAATTTTATTAAACATGCACCTCACCTCTTGATGATGTAATAATGAGGGACTGTGAAAGCAATGGATAAATAAAACTCATGGAAACATCTCTTATCATAAGAAAAGATATGGCTGGTTTAAAACAGACAAAGGAAGAGACAACTAGAAAATGGGCACATATAAGAGGGTATTGTTTTTGAACCCCCCCCCAAAAAAAGGTAGCATACAACTGTGGTTCTGGAAAGAAGAGAAACCTAGAGTTAGTCCAGGATTGGCCTTTACTGGGGCAGTACAGGATAACAGATGCCAAGTGGAGCAGGGATCACTGTAAGCCAAAGAGGCAGAGAGAAAAGAATCCCAAGCTTCAGAGGGTGGGGAGAGAGCAGGCTAGAAGCCATTATGGGAATTTATAATGAGTATTTGGTGTAAATAAAGAGGCCTAGCAGACATCATCTGATACAGAGGTAAGAGCTGAATGAAGTTGTACAAAGGTTGAACAGGGCTGGAAGACAGAGTTCTGGCACAAACAGAATGAAGATATCTTGCTGAAAACCTGAGATACTCAGTGGAGACCCCATGTCTTGGACTAAAAAGCATGCTCTAGAGTAGAAAAGGAGATAACTCGGATTGCATACAATATATCATCTATGATGTACAGCATACAATAAGAAAATTACTAGACATAAGAAGAAATAGCAAAACACAACTCACATCAAGCAATAAGGCAGTCAAGAGAAACAAACCATGAAATGATGATTCAGGTGTTAGAATTATTAAACAAAGACTGCAAAGCAGCTATTATAAATCTATTCAAGGACTTAGAGGAACAGATGGCAATAAGGAGTGAACTGATGGGGAAGTTCCTACATTTCTGTGTTTGTTTCCTCATCTAAAAAATGGGGATAAAAATAACAACTACCTCAGAATACATGATTATACATAAATGCTTAGAATAATGCCTGACTCATCATAAGCACTTAGTAAAGGTTTACTCTGATCATGGGACTTGGGACATTTGATATTCCTATCTGAGCCTCAACTTCTTCATTAGGAAGAAGAGGAAATTAACTTTATCTTCTTAGGACTATTTATTTAATTTAATGAATACATTTATTTGTCAGAGAGAGAGAAAGAGCAGGCAGAGGAAGAAGCAGCCTCCCCACTGAGTGTGGAGCCTGATGCAGGACTCAATCCCAGGACGTGGATCATGAACTGAGCTGAAGACAGACGCTTAACTGACTAAACCACCCGGATGTCCCTTCTTAGGACTATTATAAAGATTAAATGAATTATAAAAGTGTGGAGAAAACCTAACATAATGCCTGGTAGACAATAACTATTTGACATCAGCTCTCTTTACCTTCCAGATACATCATTTTAAACTTAAGATTATAGGAAAGGTAAAGTGTGATAACTCTTCTTTTTTTTTTTCTAAAACAGAACTAAGTAGGGATAAAAGCAATACTATAAGATATTCCTACATCTCTTCCACTGGAATACATATAGCCATCCAAATGTAAATGAAATATTATAACAATTAGGCCATCCTTGCTCTCCCTGATCTGGAAGTCCTCAGTCACTAACTCCTGAATTCCTCCCTTATTTACTCATCCATTTGCTCTTTCACCAAACAGCTATGAGAGTCAGCTCAGGACCAGGTTCTGTGCTGGTCTTGGGCATAAACCTAAAAACACAAGATAGTGTCTGCCCTCTGGGAACATAAAAATAATGAAAAGGAAACTACAACAACTACACCAAGTACTGAGAGAGGGACAGGTACAGAAAGAGAACAGGAACAGAAAATGCAGACGGAAGGTTAAGGCTCATTTGTGTTAGAAGAGGTGATATGTACACTGAGACTTAAAGGAGAGAAAGAGGTAAACATGTTAAGAAAAGGGAGAAGTGCATCTCAAGAAGAGGGAGAAGACTGAAAGCACCTGCAATGATTAAGCAAGGAACCTGGAGAACTACAGTACAAACAGAGCATAGTTTGACTAAGAAACTGTTGAGAGATGAGGTATGCAGGGGTCACAGAGGGCCTAATATTTATTTCCTACTAAGGGCTTTTGACTTTATTGTGTGAGCAATGAAGAATCAGTGACACCTATGAGAAGCAAAACAAAACAGATATATAATAAAGCTCATCTGCTATGTCATAAATCATAAAGTCCTTTGTCTCTAACCCAGGGTTCTAGTGTCTTCTGTCAACATCCATGAAACTGTGGCAACTAACTGGTTGACTTGTAAGAGTAATAAAATCTTGGACCCAGTTTTTGATAGAGGATGGGGTTTTCATTTTTAGTACCATAGAAAGAAAAGAAGATTCTGAGTCACACCAATGTAAGTTTGAATTTTGACCCATCCATTAACAAGCTGCCTAATAACTCCTTCATGTCTCTTCCTCTTCTACAAAAACGAATATAACAACACATAAATGTGAAAGTATGTATTAACACAATACTTAACCCAGAGGTCTTTCTTTTTTATATTTCCATTTCCCACTTTTTCTTTATAGGTGTGTAGTTCTACAGTTGTATTTTTAAGGTTCCTGCCACAGTGAACTGAAACTTTGTCTTTGCTCTTTCCCAATGAAAATTCATGAAAAGAATTACTTAAAAAGGGGCCAAATTGCCATATATCCTTTTAGAACCACAGGACACATCATCAGAATAAAATAAAGGTATAAGTACTAAGAAAATAATAAATCTGTAAATCCAAACTAACACACAAAGACAGGACTATTAAACGTTCTGAAAAGAAGACATTTCATTTCATTGCATAGGAAACACTGTGGTGGGGATGGAGAATTGTAAATTTCCTCATTTGAAAGCATAATCCAATATCCTAACAGCAGACAACCTATTGTTTAGTTAGCAATTTTCATGATTACTAAACATACTTGTAGTCTGGGCCATAAAATACCTATTATTATATTAACATTTTATTGAACCAGCAATAAATTCCTAGATGTTTTAACTCACTAGACAAGTTTACTACACCTGCTAAAAATTCAGTCAGTAAAAATGTGAATAACTTGGTCTCCCAAACCATAAGCTATTGGAGCATTTCATTCATAACCACCAGCTTAGTTAGTAAATGCTAAATTTACTAGTTAGTAAATGCTAAAGCCAGAATTCCAACCAATGAAGACTAGGTCCAGAGTTTATACCTTAACCTGAAGTTTAACTATTAGTAAAGCTTGTTGTCCTTTCTGATCATCTACAGATGAAGTCTTTCAGTATCTAATCTCAAATAAAATTAACATTGACTCTTCCATATAAGTTATTATGGTGAGTCACATGGGGCTATAAAGAAACACAGACATAGATGCTATATTGAGATGCCTAGTAATACTCAAAAAATTTAATTAGTGCTTAAGACAATAGAAAAATATGCTTCAAAACCCACTGCATATATTAATTGCCAAGTTAATTATCTATATAGGTGCTATTAAAAATTTAGAGGCAGGAGAGAAAACCCTAGGATGTTGCACTCTCAGCTCTGATTCAGCCAAGTCAATTAATCAATTTCTGAGAACACTGCTATCCTAATTTGTATAACATTTCCAAATTACATTGATATCAGCTTTTAGCAAATTGTGGGTTACAACCCATCTGTGGGTCATAAAATCGATACAATGGTCAAAACCATTAACTCTACTAAAAAATGGACTGGAATGGAAAATATCAGAGGTTACCTTGTGAAGTGTCTTGAATTTTAAACCGTGCATATGTACATGGGTGTGTGTGTGCAGAGTCTGCTGTAAAATGTGACTCTTAATATGGCCATAATCATGAAAAGTTGGAAGCCAATGTCGTGTTCCAAACTTATAGAGGTTGCAGGAGATTATAGGAGTTAAACATTCTTGTTCCAATACAGATCTTTCCAAAGGTGAACAAGTAACTTTCTAGGCTGTCAACTCAAGAGTGGTAACCAGGTCTTCCTACCACTGTCTGTACTCCCAGCACAAGCCCAGTGTCTGACAGAGAGCCAGTCTTCACCACATGATGGAGAGATAAAACCCTAAATGGAAATAGCCAGAGACATTTGAGGATATCAGCACTTTCCTCAATTTTAAAGAATTGGTAGAATTTCCATAACTTAAAGAATTGAGTAGCGGTCCTTAGAATTCATTCTTTCATTTCCTGACCATATACTAGGGCTGGGAAGGAAATAAAACTAAAAGCTTTCTACTCAGAGCAGGGAGATAATGAACTGAATGACACTGCAAAGCCAGGATGGGACGCTCCCCTCCCCCACAGTGTACTGATCCCACCCCCAGCCCTATGAAGAATGGGAAAAATATAGGTCCTAGAGCCGGAGGCTAAAAGTACATTGAGGACATTAAGAAGAGCCGGTGTTAACCCTTTTCTCAGAAAAGTTAAAATTAGAGTGCTGTGATTCATGCTTCCTATTTTAAACAGGAGCCCAAAGAACAAAGATTAGATATTACATATAAAGCAGAGAGTCAGAGAACCAGGAATTAAGACAGACTAATTCCCTCAGCATCAAAATGCAGCCTGCCTTTAAGGATTGAGCTCCAGAACTTCTCAGTAATTCTTCACAAAACAGTGAGCCATTGCCCTCCCTAAGCAATGTATGCATCCTAGCACCGAATCAGGAAGAAGTTTAGCCGTAAACCTGTCCAAGGGAAGGCGGTTCATCTGTAGCTGGGGGCATGGATGGCAAATCAGAAGAATCAGATGCTCTTAAATAAAGGGCTCAAAACTGTACTTCATGGAACTCTTCCAGTAAAAATCCGTACCAGGTTCTGCCACATGGTTACTTAAAGGGGGAGAACCCTAGTTTGAGTCACCTTACACCTTTATCCTTTTGCTTTGTTACTTGATTTACTCTTTGATATTTCTCAAAAACAGAAGGATGAAAGAGAGGGAGGAAGGAAAGGAGAGGAAGAGGGAATAAAGAAATAAAAAATACACTGGCCAACTGAACATAATAAAAAAAAATCAAAAATACTCCAAATAAATAAATGAATTTAATTCATTTAATTTAATTTAATTTTTAAAAAGAAGGAAAATAAATGAGAGTTTCTTTTCTAGCAAGGTGTTAGGAAACTTGCTGGGATGCGCCCAACACTATCTGGGCTGGTCTAGGGCCCATCTGCCAGCAGACCATTCCCAGCACACCCAGACTGGCCTACATATTGAGCTGTGAGCCATACTGACTCCTGGGATTTGACAGTTAGAGACTATTGCAAATTTATTTTACTAAAGAAATCACTTTATTACAAGCACAGTGGTATACAAGCTTGCTTGTTTTCTCCTCTATTTAGCCAGATTTCTGAAGAAATCGGGGTCCCGGAAGGAAAATACACACCACTCTGAATATTTGAAGGAAAGGGAGTATATAATGTGGGGAACTGGCTGCACAGATGGTAGACAAGCCGAGAAGCTAAACAGGGGATCACAAGGCAACCCAGAGTTTGGCAAAATGTCAGTGTGAGCTGAACTCATCCTTAGGAGGGATGGACAAAGGGAGGACGTGGCTACGGCCCAGTGGTTGAGGTCCCCCAGTGAAGCAGTATCACACTGCAATGAGTTGGGGGTGCGGGGCCTGGAGGCACAGGAGACATAATACCCTTGCCAGAGCCTCTCTAAGAGGCAGAGGGGTGTCAGGACAAATACTGTGGCTTCTCTCTTCCAACCCACCTCTCGCTGCTGGACCCAGATGGATGTCAGCTGCCAGCCAGAAGGAGTCTGAGATGAGTAAGGAGGAGAACAAGGCTTGAACCTCAAAAGCCTTCTCAGGGTCACAAAAAGCTAGTTGGTGTTTATTTCTATCCCTCACAATTAGTCAAATTCAACATGACCTGGGAGGGAAAAAAAAAAACAAATTAAGTGGAAAGGAAAAATATGACACTCACAAGGGATGTTTGGAATTCACCAATCATAATGTCAAACACCTAGGGAGTGTTACATTTGATTATTCATATTATTCATATATTTCAGTATTTAGTTAGTACCTATAGGCCTGGCACGATCCAATATATTTGGAATACAAAAATGTGTCCAGGTCCACACCCTCATGGAGGACACTAAAAAGATGGGCACTCAAACAACTATTATAATATCCCAACTGGGAACAGTGCTCCAAAGCAGAGTATAAAAAGGAAAGAACCGTAACTGGAGATTTGATCAAGTCAGGAAGACAAAGAACGGCTTCCTTGAGGGTGAGTTGATAGCTGGCAAACAGACATGAACTAAATGCTCCAGGCAGAAGAAACAGCATAACAGGGAGGGTGGTAACCAATAAAAAGCTCTAAGTTAAGGAGAATGCAGCTTAGTTGGAGGGAGCAAGAAAAGCAAGATGAGGTGCTGAAATAGGGTCCAAAACCATAAAGAAATTTTAGGCCATATTTTTACATGCTGACTTTACTACAGCACACCATTCACTTTATTTTTTTTGTTAACTCTAATGACATTGTTTTGTTCCAATGTAATTTGTTTTGCGTTCATATTCTATTCATGATAGATTTTTACTTTGGGGAGTGAAAAAAATTTTTCTTGCTTAAGTGTACCTAAAGTCTAAAAAAAATCAGTTTAGAGAAAACCATTAAACACATATTGTACAGGTGGTAGGTAGGTATGGCAGATACTATGAATTACTGAAGTTTCAGAAATCCTGACATAAGAATACTGTTGTTGAATTATTTCAATACTGTAAGTACATCTCAACACACTGTGGTCACTGGGAAATTTCCCTCATTACATTAACTGTCCTCAAATTCTCCTCAGAACAGATGTTGATAACAACTTCTGGTTCAATTCATGGTATATACCTTGAGAATGTTGCTTAATGATTAGTAAGATACAGTCTGAGGATCTGGGTAAATCAACAAGATCTGCCTTATTTTACTATTTATTATTTATTTGACACAGAGAAAGAGAGAGAGAGAGAATCTTAAGCAAGTTCTGGGCTCGGCGTGGAACTAGACATGGGGATTGATCTTACAACCCTGAGATCATGACCTAAGCTGAACTCAAGAGGCAGATGTGTAACCAAATGAGCCACCCAAGTGCCCTGTGCCTCATTTTACTTTTAAAAAATAATTTGGGGGGCACCTTAGTGGCTCAGATGGTTGAGAGGCTGCCTTGGGCTCAGGTTTTGATCTCAGATCCGGATATTGAGCCCCATGTCGGACTCTCTGCTCAGCAAGGAGTTTGCTTCTCCCTCTCCCTCTGCTTCTCTGTGCGCTCTCTCTCTTTCAAATGAATAAATAAAAAATTAAAAACAATTTTAATTTTTAAAAATCTTACATTTAAATTTTATAAAAAATTTTAAATTAAAATTTTTTTAATTTACACATTTTAAAATTTTTTTAAACTTTAAAAAAATAAAAAACAATTTTAATGTTAAAACAAAAAAACACTAGTTCCTGTTTCTTTTCTATAATTGCCAGATATATGATTGATGATCCAGAACTGGGGTGGGGAATGGGGAAGAAAAGTATAAAAATCTAAAAATCCTACAATCCTTTGATAAATGAACTGTTGCTATTTTGGTGTTTGTTATTTACTCTTCTATGAACTTATATTTATAGCTTTTACATATACACAATTGATATCACTATTTATCTAACTTTATGTATTTTCAAAATCTCAGATTATGATAAACATTGTCCTATGCCACTAACAATGCTTCCCAATAGCAAAGAGCACACCTGGTGCCCAGATCTCGGCTTTTTTTTTTTTTCTTTTAAAGATTTTATTTATTTATGGGACGCCTGGGTGGCTCAGTTGGTTAAGCGGCTGCCTTCGGCTCAGGTCATGATCCCAGCGTCCTGGGATGGAGTCCCACATCGGGCTCCTTGCTCAGCAGGGAGCCTGCTTCTCCCTCTGCCTCTGCCTACCACTCTGTCTGCCTGTGCTCGCTCTCTCTCTCTCTCTCTGACAAATTAAAAAAAAAAAAAAAGTTTATTTATTTATATGACAGACAGAGAACACAAGTAGGCAGAGAGGCAGGCAGAGAGAGAGGGGAAGCAGGCACGGAGCAGAGAGCCCGATTCGGGGCTCGATCCCAGGACCCTGGGATCATGACCTGAGCTGAAGGCAGAGGCTTAACCCACTGAGCCACCCAGGCACCCCCCAGATCTCAGTTTCTAATACCATCCTCTACCAGTAAAAGGAACTAGGGATTCTTCGGGAAATGGTTATTTCCAGGACTAGGGCAGGAACATAAGAAATGAACCTTGAGCATCTTCAAGTAAAAAAGTGAGGAAATACTGCAGAAAATAAATACTCTTACAAAGATGGGAGTAAGCCAAAGGCATACAGTGGCAGCTCAAAGAGCTCTCTATAGCCAAAGCTGGAGCAATCTGAGCAAAAGAGTAAATACATTAGTGTTGGATTAAACACAAAGTATAAAATGAATATCCGTAAGTCCATCCTGCTATAAATCAATGATTGAATAAATAAATAATGGGGAGACTAGATAAATCACTTCTGCTGCATTTCAAACAATTTATGTCAATATTCCACCCTTGCAGAAGTGGAACATAACTTCCCACTCCCTAAGTATAAGCTGCTCATGATGACCTCCTTCCAACGAATACAGTATGGGACGTGGGGGGCGGGAGGAATAACTTTACAGAAGCCTACTACATGCTACCTCCAGCAAGTGACCAAGGTTCGCATTGACCGAAATGAGGCAGGTGGGGTGTGTGCGCCCTTGATAAGATCTGATGAGGGGCACCGGGGTGGCTCAGTGGGTTAAAGCCTCTGCTTTTGGTCGCCCCCCCCCCCCCCCGCCCTGTGATCGACTCCCGAATCGGGCCACCTACTCAGTACCTACTACCCCTCTCTCTCTGCCTGCCTCTCTGCCTACTTGTGTTCTCTGTCTGTCAAATAAATAAATTATTTAAAAAAAAAAAAAGATCTGATGAGAATGGCACTCTTCCTCTGTGGTCTTTTCCCCACAAAACCCATAACCCCGGTCTAATAATGAGAAAAACATCAGACAAAT
>RCUC01109749.1:0-20279 GCA_003697995.1 Taxidea taxus jeffersonii
TTTTGATTACTACTGTTTCATAATATAACTTGAAGTCTGGAATTGTGATACCTCCAGTCTGTTTTTCTTTTTTAAGATTGCTTTGGCTATTTGAGGTCTTTTGTGGTTCCATATAAATTTTAGGATTGTTTGTTCTAGTTCTAGTTCTTTTTTTTAAAGATTTTTATTTATTTATTTATTAGAGGGAGAGAGCGAGCACAGGTAGACAGAGAGCCAGGCAGAGGCAGAGGGAGAAGCAGGCTCCCTGCCAAGCAAGGAGCCTGATGTGGGACTCGATCCCCGGACGCTGGGATCATGACCTGAGCCGAAGGCAGCTGCTTAACCAACTGAGCCACCCAGGCATCCCTCTAGTTCTAGTTCTAATGCTATTGGTATTATGGTAAGGATTGCACTGAATGTATAGATTGCTTTGGGTAGTATAGGTATTGTAACAATATTTATTCTTCCAATGCATGGGCATGGGATGTCTTTCCATTTCTTGTGTCATCTTGAATTTCTTGCATCAGTGGGTTTTTTTCTTTCCTCTTTCATCAGTGTTTTATAGTTTTCAGAGAATAGGTCCTTCACCTCTGGTTAAGTTTATTTGTAGATATTTTATTATTTTTGGTATACTTGTAAATTGATTCTTTTCTTCATTTCCCTTTCTGCTGCTTCATTATTAGTATATAGGAATTCAGCAAATTTTTGTACCTTGATTTTGTATCCTGAGACTTCACTGAATTCATTTATTGGTTCAAGTAGTTTTTTTTTTTTTTTTTTTTTTGGTGCAGGCTTTAGGGTTTTCTATATATAGTATAATGTCATCTGCAAATAGTGAGAGTTTTATTTCTTCCTTACCAATCTGGATGTTTTTTATTTCTCAACATTGTCTGAGTGCTGTGGCTAGGGCTTCCAGTACTATGTTGAATGAAAGTGGTGGGAGTGGACATCCTTGTCTTGTTCCTGACCTTAGGAGGAAAGCTCTCAGTTTTCCCCTACTGAGTATGGTGTTGGCTGTGTGTTTTCCATATATGGCCTTTATTATGTTGGGTATGTTCCCTCTAGACCTACTTTGTTGAGGGTTTTTATTATGAATGGATGTAGTACTTTGTCAAATGCTTTTTCTGCATCTGTTGAAATGATCATATGGTTTTCATCCTTTCTCTTGTTGTGATATATCATGATGTGATATATCATGTTGATTGATTTGCGAGTATTGAACCACCCTTGCATCCTGGGAATAAATTCCACTGATTGTGTTGAATGATGTCTTTAATGTATTGTTGGATTTGGTTTGCTGATATTTTGTTGAGATTTTTGCATCCGTGTTCATTATGGATATTGGTCTATAGCTATCTCTTTTTTTAGATATCTTTATGTGGTTTTGGTATCAGGGTGATGCTGGCCTCATGGAATGAATTTTGAAATTTTCCTTCCTCTTGTATTTACTGGAATAGTTTGAGAAGAACAGGTATTAACTCTTTAAATGCTTTGGTAGAATTTGTCTTTGAATCCATCTGGTCCTGGACTTTCATTTGTTGGGAATTTTTTTTTTTTTTTTTAAATACTGATTTCACTACTAGTAATCGGCCTGTTCAAATTTTCTATTTCTTCTTGCTTCAGTTTTGGTAGATTGTATGTTTTTAGGAATTTATCCATTTCTTCTAAGTTGTCTGATTTGTTGGCATATAGGTTTTCATAATACTATGTTTGTTGTATTTCTGTGGTGTTGGTTGTTATTTCTCTTCTTTTACTAGTAATTTTGCTTATTTGGGTCCTCCTGCTCCTTCTCTCTCTCTTTCTCTTTTTTTAAAAAGGAGTCTGGCTAGAGGTTTATCAATTTTGTTGATCTTTTCAAAGCCGCTCCTGGCTTCATTGATCTGTTCTATTAGATTTTAATTTCTTTATCATTTATTTCTGTTCTGATCTTTATTATTTCCTTCCTTCTGCTGGGCTTAGGTTTTGTTTTTTCTTCTTTTTCTAGCTCATTTAGGTGTAAGGCCAGGTTTTTTATTTGAGATTTTTCTCGCTTTTTGAGATAGGCCTGGGTTGCTGTTAATCTCTCTCTTAGAACTGCTTTTGGTGCACCCCAGAGATTTTGGGCCATTGTGTTTGCATTTTCATTTGTTTCCTTGTACTTTTTAATTTCTTCTTTGATTTCTTGGTTGACCCATTTATTGTTCCGTAGCATGTTATTAACCTCCATGTATCTGTGCTCTTTCAGATTTTCTCTTCTGGTTCATTTCTAGTTGCATGGCATTGTGGTCAGGAAAGACGCATAGTATGACTTCGACCTGGAATTTGTTGGAGCTGGTTTTGCGGCCTAACATGTGACCTATTCTGGAGAATGTTCCTTTTCTCCAGATTTTATTACATGCTTGGGTTCTTTTCATTCGAGCTTTAACTGAATGAAAAATCAGTTCTTTAAGGTTGGGCTTAACATCAGCTCCTTCATTTATTTCTTCTTTGCACATATGTTTGTTGCATGCTTCTGTGTCCTTGGGAATTCAAGGGACAAAGCATGGACTCTGCTTTCCTAGGCCCTCAGTTTCCCTGGTCTCAGGTCTGAAAGTCCCAAATCAGAATCACAGCCTTACAAATACAGTTGATGTCCTGTTAGAATCATCTCTAGGGAGGCAGTTTCAAAAAGAATAAATCATGGCCTTCCCTTTGTGGACCAAGTGATGCTTGGATTTGCTCTCCTCTGGGCTTGCTGTTTCATCTGTTAGGGTAAGAGAGAGGAGTCACAGGGCATGTATGTGATAACCTCATTAGAGCGAATGCGGATCTTATATTTTAAGGCGTTGCTCATAATAATAGGGCAGGACGTCTCCCGTAAGTGGGTGAAGATGCCAAAATCATTGCAACTCAAAAAGTGACCTCAATTTGCAAGAGTTCTTCTATTTAAAGACATTTTTCTCTTCCTCCCAGGGTGGTTGTGCGGGCTCTGGCTGTGGGAAGTGTGACTGTCACGGAGTGAAGGGACAGAAGGTAAGTGGCCAAAGCTTACGTTGTAACAGTTCGTTTTGAATTGCCATCGATGTGGAAATCATTAGAAACAACATCAAAACTAACCCAACAATCAACCATTTGTGCTAAAGCCTTATACTATTTTAATAATTTCCCCAGAGTGATATAAAGAGGCAAAACAAGGCTCAAGGTGGTGTCTAGGAAATCTCAACAGTGGTTCCCCAAAGACGCTGATAATTAGTGGCAATTAATGTAGAAAAAGGGATTTGGTCTATTTTCTTTTTTGACTCAAGAAGGGACGTGTGTATTGGCAGAAAATCTGTTGGGCCAACAGTATTCCTTGGAATCTATGTATAAGAATAAAACTTAGCATTTTTCTCAAAAAAGGAAAAGTTTCTATTGCACCTGAGGGCCTTTATTCAAATTAGTACTTTTTTAAAAGATTTTATTTATTTATTTGACAGACAGAGATCATGAGCAGGCAGAGAGGGAGGAGGAAGCAGGCTCCCCGCTGAGCAGAGAGCCTGATGTGGGACTTGATCCCAGAACCCTGAGATCATGACCCGAGCTGAAGGCAGCGGCTTAACCCACTGAGCTACCCAGGCGCCCCTCAAATTAGTATTTTTAACCAATTTTTAATCCAATTTTTAACCAATTTTAAATCTGGACACACTTGTCCAGATTTATTTATAAAAGCAGTAAATAGTTCTTGTTCCCCAAATGTCAAATTAAAACATTTTTTTTCTAAGCTAGTGCTCCCCCCTCCCATTTGAGACTCATGGATCTGAATAAATCATTTTCACTGGAGGGCAATCGATGGGTGCATTTTAGTTTTTTGTGAGAGCAGGTGCCTGCCTGTTTTTCCCCAGCGACAATGCAGGATCCTGAAATTGCCTGGAGAGGCCCCAGAAACCAGGTATGGCAGTGAGAGGGCACAGCCCGGTAGCCAGTCAGGCTGTCGTAGGTGGGGGGCCTGAGGCAGGTGGGGGGAGAGGAGAGCCCTGCTCTCCAGGCGTGGAGGGGGTCAGCCTGGCCAGGGTGCTCCTTCCCTTGCTTGTGGCCTGCTGGAGGCCCATCAGACCTCAGACTCACTCTTGAAATTCAGAGAAGTCTGCCCAGAAAATGTGTGTGGCTATTGTTTTATTTTTGTTTTAGCCTCTTGCTAAAAGGTAGCAACGTTATTTTTTTTTAAAAGATATGCTCCCAGTTGGTGGCACTAGTATTACCTGGATCATTTCTGAATAAATGCAATGCATGAAAATACACTGGCATCTGGCCTTACCGGCCATGTCAGCTTGAATTCACCTTCATGTTCTGTCGTCTTCCTATTTGGCGAGTTTTCCTGGCTAGTTCCTGTGTGTACTCCTAGGACCGACTTTACAGTAGAGACAAGTGTATAAACACCACAGTCTCCCCCCTGCCTTTTGGTCTAACTTGAATTATACACACCAGCACACTGAGCTAACACAGAAGTTCTTGAAACTATAAAAAGTGGGACCTGTGTCAACAAACGGGAGATGGAGGCCTGTGTCAACACCGCAGTGTTTTTCTTGTGACTAAAAGCATCAGGGCTCGGGGGGACAGGGGTCGTGTGACTCACTCTCAAAGAGAACACGGCCCGTTCTGATGACTTTCCGGGCTCCCCTCCACCACCCGCCGTCCAGCAGCTGCAGACCTTGGTGGCATTCCCCCCATGGCTCTGGTTTTTCAGACTTCCTGTTCTGTGTGTGTGCTTTCTAGCCTGCTTCATTTTCATTTTTACCCCAAATCCACCCATTAATATGTAACCAGGTGGACTTTCTAGGTATTTTTGGCCGAGTTTAACATGATTTGAGGACGGCTAGTCAGGGCCTTGGTTCAAACACCGCTAGAGGAGGCAGGGCCGCACCTCAGTCCTGGGCATCATCTACACCCAACTGCACAAGCAGAAGGTCCGAAAACATTTCTTTTCAAACTGAGCGTTGAGGGAACACTTGTGGTGGCCGGTATGCTCAGGTGAGGCCAGGTCTGTGTTTATCTTGACCAGGAACCGTGCTGTAGGGCCAGCCTCTCGCTTCGGTGCTGGAAGGTCTAGGGAGTGTTGAGGACGAGGCCGTGCCACTAGACTGTGCTCCTTCCTTGGGATGAGGGCTCAGGCTAGCCTCACACTGTGACCAGCCAACCTGAGCCTTGAAATTGGAAAGCCCTGGTGCTCTTGTTGGGATTGGGTGGAAGGAGGAGAATTCTACTCTCCCCCCTTGCTAAGCCTCCGGAAGATTTCCCAGCAAGCAGACCAGCCATCTGGGATCCAGGCCCTCCACGACCTTTCCTGGCTGACCCTGCTCTCTCAGCACCCAGTCTCTACCCACTTTGGATTTTTTACATTACTCTTAAAGAAATATTATTTAAAAATAAACTACCTGTAAGCTGTGGGCTAAGCCATTCTGAATTTGTGTTTTCAAAGACTGTGATTGTCAAATGGTTCCAGAAGGCCTCTTGAAATCTAGGGGAATAGCCAAATGGTTTAGTATTATGTCCTTTCAACAAAAAATGAAGAGCTGTCTTCTCCTCTTGAGCAGAAATATCTCAGGTCCCATGGTTCACATAGTATGCATGACCAAGGAAGAGGTCCTTTCCCCCACAGAAAGAGGACATTTTAAATTTCCATGAATTGTCTTGGAACTGATGTTAAAATAATCAGTGCAATGGCCCGATAGAGTGGAGCACAGCTGAGCTGGAATTTCAGATGCAGGGCCCTCTCTCGTCCCCAGGTCAGACAACAGACACATTTATTCTCGGCCGGCACATCAGTGAGAGAAACTGGTCCTTCTCCACTGCCACCCATTCTCAGAGTGAGGCCTGGGCATGCTGCTGGCCGGGTGCCAATGCACAATGAACCAGAGGACCCCAGCCTGGTGGTTCGGGTTCCAGGCCTGCTTTCGAGCTCCCGCTGGACATCTACGGTTCTCCCAGGAGTTATTCTGTTCTTCTCAATGTCTACAAGTTAAATGAATTTTGACCTCTTTTTAAAAGTAGGCTAACCAGAGCCACATAACTCAGAAAGAGTTGGAGTTACCTAAATGGGACAGAGGGTCAGCCGCCTCAGAAATGTGGAAATCCTGGTTTCTGAGTCTTTTCCACATCTCCTTGAGGGGCCCTTTCACAGATTGGCTGCTAGGATCCACCGATGGACACTGGAATGTCTCCAGGATCAGCTGCCAGATCTCTTTTGGCGAAGTCCTGTTTTCCATGGAGATGTCTTAGTGGAATGTCCTCTGTTCTCCAGATATAAGGAAGTGTTAATGCTGCAGATCTGAGGTCGTGTTACAATCCCATAGTTACCGATCTAACCCTGGGGGTCTTGCTCGGAGTTCAATAGTTGAATTCCTGAGGCTTTCACAGGAGTTCGGGTCCTGGCAGAATTGTTTGTTTTCCCACTTTCCTGGCTGGTGATCCTATCTTCAGATGTTTTCTCTTAGGTAATTAATTTGGTTTGTGCACAATGGCTTTGTGTTCTTACAGGGACCTCAGCGCTGTTGGGAATGTTATCTACTTAAACTGATTAGTGTTCTGAATGTTTGCTTATGCAGAAATAGCCAAAAGTTAAGCTCTTCTTTTGCTCCATAACCTGATTTTCTCAAGTATGTGAGATAGTAGGAGAGGCACCACACGTTCCCAAGAGTTACCGCTGTATGCTTGGGAATTGGCCATTTACATTTTGCCAAAATGGAGTTTATGTAAGAGGTCCTTGAGGTATTTTCACCGTGGGAGCCCATGCTAGCGGAAAGCTAGCATTCTGCTCTGCCGCGTTCAAAACAAGGAACTCCAAGTTAAACCAGAGAGGGGAGAGGTCTGCCTCTGAAGTAAATAACAGAGCTAATTAGGAGCAAATGATGACATTGCAGGAGAAACAGCAGAAAGAACAAATGGTACAGTTGTCCTGACAGAGGAGTGGCCCAGAGGCCCAGAGCCCAGACCATGAGGGAGGAAGTAGGGTGCAGGCATACTAGGTGTCCACTAATGGCCCCCGACTTGCTTGGGCATAGAGTAGGATCACCTATCACTCCTGGGCAGAAGGATGCACACAGGACTTCGGCCCGCGAATCCCAGAAAAGAGCTCTCGTGGCCGATCATTATATCTTAGAAAAGGCTTCGTGGGCCCTAACTAAGTGACTCTGGGAAGGGACATTCGCAGCCACGGTCTTGGGAGCAGTCTTTGTTAGACAGAATTACAGTATTTCTATTACATAACGAGAACTGCGTGGGTATCTTGTAACCTCTCACTGCACTTGAACCTGCTGGTACCCCGATCCTTGCCAGCGGTGTTGGGGCGAAGCTCACTCTGCCGTTACTGCTGAGTGTGCGGTCTGCTCCGCATGTGGGGTCCACACAGGGCTGCTCAGTGGTCAGATAGGCCAGTCCCAGATCGCTCGCAAAGCAGAGAACTTTGAAAATGGAATTTGTTTTTGTCTGGAGTGTGTGCCTTATCTGATCTGGAAGGGTGGAGAAGTCTGGCCAGTCTGGAAGTGGCTCTGTTTTGGGCCCTGGAAATCTGGGAGGATGTTCCTATCACTCTTTACGTGGGATGCTCTTTTCCCGGCTTACGCTGGATGGCGGGCTGCTCTACCAGGTGGTTTGCCGCCGTCAGTGACCATCCCACAGCAGTTCTCCATACAAACCCGTTGTCTGCATCTTGACATTAAACTGTAGCTTCTGCTGACTCACAACGGATCTCGGCGGGACAGGGAAATCCTGGTTTGGGGGTGTCAGAGCGAGAAAGAGAAGAGAGTTGACATGTATTGGACATCTCCCTTGGGTCAGGCATGGTGCTGATTTTTCAGGTGCATTATTATTATACCCATTTTCTAGCTGAAGAAACCAGCTAGTCCAGGCTCTCTGAGTTTGGTAGTACTGACTTTTCAGGTGGGCTCCTTCTTTGCTGTGGGGAGTTCCTAGGCATCGCAGGATGCCTGGCAGCACCCCCGGCCTTCTCTTACCCGATGCTGAGAGCACCTTCTCCCCCATTTTGGGTCAAACCAGATTTGTGGCAGATTTGGCCACATGTCTCCTGGGGCGGGGAGGAGGGGGAGCAAAATCTACCAGGATTGAGAGCCATTAAAGCAGCCACGTCTCTTAGAGGGAATGTGAGGTAAGCAACAGGGTTCAAGCGCTAGTCAGTTCCCCTCATGCAGGATAAGAAGAGCGTGATCTGGGAGAGCCTAAGGAGACGAACTCACAGTTTGGAGCTTCCTAAAGTCTTGGGCAAGCTCCTGTTTCTTTACACCTGAGTCTGTGGGGTGGACGCTGTGCTGCTGGCCACCTGCCCGGGAAAGCAAAGCCTTCCTCTATGCGGGTAGTGATGGAAGGGTCTGCTGGAGGACCGCAAAGAAATGAAATATTCCTCTGGGGCCGTGGGCAGAGCTCCCTGTTCCTGTTTGAGATGAACATCCGCTAGGTTAAACAGATCACCACAGGGAGCCACCTTGTCTGTGACACACGGCAGGTCGGAGGTCATGTGTCCATCTCTGAGCCCCACTCCCGACTAGAGGCAGCTCAGGGGAAGCCCAGCCCGAGGAATCCGCGTTCACTCACGTCCAGGGGTCTTCATTCCAACCGCGTTCAGAATAAAACCCTGCGGGGCGGGCTTCTCGGGCCAGCATCAGAAGATCCCAGAGCACTTGCATAGTGGGGGTCGCGGGGCCTCCACCCCGCCCTTCAGGCAGTGCGGCACAGTCTGCGTGCTGTGGGAAATCTATCACTCCGGTCGAGAGGGAGTCACTCTGTTTCTTACGTAGTGGGTGTACCTCCTTGAGTTCCCAGGAGGCGAGTATGGCCGCATTTCTTAGGCGTTCTGGGCATGGTCAGAGACTAGGGCCATCGTCTTGTTTCTCAGCCTCGTCTATGGCTGGAGAGAGGCATCTTCTCTTTCCTCAGGCCACTCAGAGTTGCTGTGTGGCCGTGAGCCCATCCGCGTGTCCTTCTCAGCCGCTACTTTGCCAGGCGCCTCGAGAGATAACAAACAAGTATTTTTAGGGGTTTTCTCTCAAGGGACAAGACATAAGAAAGAAAGTACAAAGAATGCTGTAAGGGTAATATTTCTAAAGAGAGGAGGCAAGACTTCCCTCTTTCTAATTCTGTGTGCCATTGTACGCTGGCCACGTTTCTCTTGGCAGAGACCTCGCTGGATGGGAGTGTGGGCCTCAGCCCGCGCGTCTTGTGGTGCTCAGAAAGGCCTTAGGGTTTGACGTTGCTTTAACGACAAAGGGTCTCGCTTTCTCCTACAACCATCAACAGAGAGCACACTCATACGATTCTTTCAATATTAAATGAAATTCTTTTTTTGAGACGGGGACTACATTGAATGGGTAGTTCTTGAGAATTCAATAGTCTTCAAGTCATTAATGTATTTATTTCATCGCTCTTTTCATTTATTCATGGCGAATAAGAGAAATATTTTTAGCCATGATTTCATTATGAAATAAAAAAGTACTACAGTGCTTTGTATGTTATACTTTATATAACAACTAGTTACTCTGTTTCCACTCAGTATAGAATTACACATACACGTTATATACTATTTTCTTAGTTTTTGTCAGGGTATTGAAAGTATTTTTCCCATAAACTAAATTATATTAATCATTGTTCTAAATACTAAAGGTGTCATATTTATCCCTAGAGAATTAATGTTTTCTTCAAGTAAATGGAAGTAAATATACTTTGTGTAAATTCTTTGAAACTTCAAGTAAACTAACTGATTTGGATTAATAATAATCAATAATAACGATAATCTATTTGCTAGACACTGTACTCCATCTGAATTAGTGAGAATTTCAAAATCTAGTCTATTTAAAAATAAATTCCATCTTTCTACTAGTAAAATTTGAAATATATACAGTCAAAATGCAGAAGAAAGTGCTACTTACCACAAAATATTAGTACCTAAACCTCCTAATATTTTGAAGTTTAGTTAATAAAATTAAGATTTGTTTAGCATATTTGAAATAACTTCTGGTATTTTTGATACTGACTGGATATCTTTATTTTTATAAGTGTTTTTGAGCATTTCTGAAAGGCAACAGTGTGCAGTTTGGCCTTTCCCCAAACAATGATCTGAGGAGCATCTTGAGATGTTAATAGATGTTTCCTTTGGGATGGAATAAGGAAGAACGTTCCAAGGACAAATGAGTCTGGGGAACACTGAGTTATAGTTTAGTGGTTGTTTGTGGTTTCCACACCGGGGCATCTCAGAATCTTAAATAAGCTCCTGAGTGTTCAAGGCATAGCATGTACCGTTCTCCAGATACATTCAGTCATCTCTCGGGCTGGGGAGAGCCTTTGGGGAAGAACTGCCTTGCAGAATCAGAGCCGTGATTCTCGTGTGAGCTCCACCATCTACCAACTGAGTCTGTCCTATCAGGTCATGTCAACCATGTTCCCCTGAGAAAGAGGAAGGGGGCCTTAGACCCACAGTTTCCAGAGCTGCTGAAAGGGTCAAGTGGAAGGCACTGTGCTAAAAGCACTTGGGAAACAGAAAATGTCATTAGGTGGGTGGGTACATGTCACTTTGGCAGTAGCGGAATTTTAAAGTTGCTTGGACATGGGGACAGACCTGGCTGGCTGGCCTGGCTGCGGGGGTGCTTCTGGGCTTCTGGGTGTAAAGACAGAGGTGGACCCTGCCTGGTGGGGGCGTCCCAGTTCCCACGTGAGGTCTGCAAGACCAGAGCCACGGACCCATACACCTGGGGCAGCAGCTCCCCCAGGACCTCAATTAAAGAGATGCTAGGATGTTTTCACAACCACAGAACCATTGTTAGGAAGCATGTTTATAGCTTTTGGATGCTTTTGGTGCAGGAAAAATGAGATACACTCACTTGGGAGGTCTGTCTGGCAACACTGTCCAATTTCTAGTCAGTGTTGTGATTTTATCGTCCATTTTCAGAATCCTTATCCCTCAAAATATAAGGGGACCCAGCTCTCCGTGTGCACATTCCAAGTCCCCCTGCAGGGTCTCGTGAGCCACTTTTCCTGATGTGCGTGTAATTGCAGGCGTTGCCTGAGCCCCCCTTCCCCTCCCCAGCCAGCTGTCGCTGTTCTCGATTTTACAAGGGGAACCTTTGAGAACTTTCTTTATTTTTGCCACGGGAGGGATCAGGCACCCCAAGTGCCTACTTTGATCACTTTGGGAGCACCCGGTGTTCATCGCAGGGTCTGATGGTATGTTCCTTCTCTGCCTGTTGGCAGATCCCGTGGGCTAATACACCCTCTTTCCCTTTTCCATGTTTTTTCTGGTGTCTTGTAATGCCAAGATTTTTTCCAGATGTCTCCTATTTCCTATTTCCACATATTACACATGACTCATCTGGCAGAGTCCTCATGAGAATCAACATGGGTTCCCACATTCACCTACTTTTGTCTTTTTTTTTTTAATAGTTCTTTGGCCTTAAATGTTAAAAAACTTAAACCCAAGGGTTACAGTGGTCACCATATGCCGTAGGGAAGTCACTACGAACAGATCTATGTTCAGTGGGTTTATCTTACTCTGCACACAAGCCCCACGTGGATGTCTCACTTAGGCTTTGGACACCATGGGTATGCCTGCTGTCCCCTAGCATAGGATGTATGGTGGGCTGTGCTGCCCCACTTCCGTCCCTCTGCCTCTTTCTCTCCACTCCATAAAATCTGCCTCTTATCATGTGCTTCTGAGACACTGACACTCGTGATCCATTACAATCATAAAAAACCTGACTTTTTTAACTTTTCAGCTATATTTGGAACACAACTCATCTAGTGCGGCTTTAAAAATAGTGATTTGATCTTGTTTCCATGTTTAGAAGGAGTAGTAGAAAATCAAATTTCCTGAGTGGAATTTTGTGTCCTTTGACTTTTAAAGCTCAGCACACCTCATGTGAGTGGACGGCGTCATCCCAGTGCTGGGCCCTGACGGCCCTCATCTTAACTGTGCACAGGGAGAAAAAATTTTTTTTGGTAAGTAGGATTCTGAGAACACATTGCTTGTCAGGAATACAGCTTTCTTCTGGAAGGAGTAACACGCGACTGTGTGTGTTTTTTTTTTTTTTTTTTAATTTATTTATTTAACAGACAGAGATCACACAAGTAGACAGGCAGGCAGAGCGGGGAGGAGAGAAGCAGGCTCCCTGCCGAGCAGAGAGCCCGATGCGGGACTCGATCCCAGGACCCTGGGATCATGACCTGAGCCGAAGGCAGCGGCTTAACCCACTGAGCCACCCAGGCGTCCCGCGACTGTGTGTTTTAATTCAAGATCAAAGACAATGTAAACCCAACCCTGCCACGTGAAAATGGTGCATTTGGGTTTTCCTCCTGTTTGTTGGTAGAGTATCACGAACATTGAAAACATGTTTCCCGCCGGCACGTGAGGAGGCAAAGGAATTATGTCGCATGGGCGTGGAAAGCTGCACCCACAAAAATGGTATTAGCAGAACCCTCATCCTTGTAAAGTGGCTCAGCACAATGCGCCATCAAACAAAGGAAGAATTAGTCAGCGGTAATGAGCAAACCAGATGCCGCTGGGAAGTGGTGCCCCTCTGTCTTCTTCCCCCTTTGGCAAGTCCATCAGAAACGTTAAAGGTGCAGTTGAACACAGTCTGGTCTCCACCATGGCTTGAGCACACAGTTTTATAAAAGTACTGTGCTTATCTGGCCCGAAGATGTTAAATTGCTCCCCCATTTCTTCCCAGGGGAGTGTGAGGAGCTAACAATGAATGGGTCTTGGCTGGTTGCTGCTATTCCACCATGAAATCATTTCTGGCTTCAGTCCTTGGGTAGGGGTTCTCCTTCCTTAGCACGAGGGGGTGCCGACCGTGCTCCCAGACCAGCCTACAAAGAGCTGAAAGGTGCTTCTGGCAACGGAGGACAGACACGGATCCCTTACACACGTCCTGTGTGGTCGTGAAGTTGATGATGTCCCATTAAAGCACACGACGGTCATCTGTGAGTTCACTGATTCTAGGTAGGAAGTCCATCCCATGTAAGCTGATGCGAATTCTCAGCCTTTTCGTATCCAGCTAACAGCTTGATTTTGAAATGGCTTCCCCAGAAGTCTGGTGAAGGAACAAAGGCTATGTACAGTAAGAGCCACGGAGCTTCCGGAGCCAGAAGAGTGACGCCCACCGCCCTTCCTTCTGGGGTGCCTGCTCGCTTCTGCTCTGGGGGGCCGCGTGCTGAGGGCCCTCGGCAGCGGTGAGCGGGGCTCGCCTGACACCTGCCCCCACCATCTCGCGCACTGAAG
Organism: Taxidea taxus jeffersonii; assembly: GCA_003697995.1. Classification (NCBI taxonomy): domain Eukaryota; kingdom Metazoa; phylum Chordata; class Mammalia; order Carnivora; family Mustelidae; genus Taxidea; species Taxidea taxus. The sequence goes on from RCUC01109749.1 coordinate 13,196, forward strand.
GCCTAACGGCACCCAGAAGCCCCAGACCCGACACCGCCGTGCGCTCCGAGGGAGCGGTGCTGAGAGCGAGCCCTGGAGGGACCAGAGCTGAGCCGAGCGCTGCGCGAGGAGGCGCCTAAAATCCAGCCGCGAGCTCGGGGCTCCCGAGTTAGACCCCCCCAACTTTGCTGCCTGGTTTTCCCCATGTTTGCCCCAGTTTGGGGTGGAGAACGGGATGCCCCGGGGAATTTCCACGGAGGACGGAGCCCCCGCACCGCTCCCCCTTGGGCTTCCTTCCACAGAGAAGACCCCAAATCGCTGAAGGTCACGCTGTGAAAGTGACGTCGCCGGCAAAAAGCAGAGTGCATCTCCCTGCCAGGCCTTGGGCGCGACCTCCTGGTCTGGTCAGGTGGGGCTTCCTGGGCCGGGCGGCAGGGGCCGGGCAGTCCCGGTCCCAGACGGTCGCAGCGGCCGGCGGGCCCGTGCGGCCGGGGCAGGAGCGAAGCCGCAGCCGGAGCTCGGCCTCGGGGCTCTGGGCACGCGGCAGGGCTGCGGCACCTCGTCCTCTGTCCTTTTCGGAAATCTGGCTCTCCGCCCCCTCCCACCTGCAGTGTCTCTTCTCCCGCTGCTTGCGGGCTTCCACGCCGCTCCCAGCGGACCCGCGCCCCGTTCGCCTTCCCGAGCCCCGCAACTCGCCTCCCTGGTCAGCCGCTCGGCCGCTCTCTGCGCACGCGCCGGCGAGGGCACGCAGGCACGCATGCGCGCGCATGCGCGGCTGCAGAGGCGCGCGGGACCGCGGAAACGTGCGCACGCGCACACACGCCCGCCCGGCCGAGGATGGCGGCGTCCGGCCCTGGGGCCGCCGCGTGTCGCGTCGTCGGTGCGCGTCTCTCAGAGCGTCCCTCTGCTCCACACTCCAGGTCTCCACGGGCGGCGGGGCTGCGCGCGCAAGCGCTTCCGGCACGTGCCCCACGGCCTGCCCTGGGCGGGCGCTGGGCCTCCCTGGTCTCTGTGGAGCGAGGCGCGGTTCGTGCGAAGGCGCGCGGGTCCACGCGGGAGGGTCAGGCCCGGCCGGGCAGGGCTCCCCCGCCGGCGTCTGCGGGGCCGGGAGCTCGCCGGCCGGCGTGCGCGGAGGACGGGGTGCCGCGTGGGCCCGCGCCCAGCCCCGGTGCCGCAGCCCCCCTCGCGGTCCGCCTCGGGTCCCCCGGGACGGGCTGGGAGGCGGCGTCCGCGCGGCCTGGAGGTCTGCGGGGCTTCCTCCCCGGCCGGCTGCCCCCCGCGACTCCGTCGGGCCGGAGATTTTGGGGTCGGGGTTCGGGGACGGAGTGACCCGGCAGCCTGGCTCCGGTGCGGCCTCCCGCCCTCGGGGAGCCGCGAGCCCCGAACCCGGAGAGACGCTGATCCGGAAGCTGCCCCGGGAGCGGCCGTGCATGCGACGCCCCTTGCGGGGTGCGGGCCGACCCCACGTGCGACCCGGAGGTGCCGCCGCGGCCGTGAGGGGCCGGCAAGGCGGCCTAGTGACCCCAAGGCCGTTCCCCAGGCCAAGCGCTGCTTCACACGGTGGGATCTCCGCGAAGGGCGCGGTTTAAAATTCTGCTGTTTTTCTAGGATTTTATCGTCAGAGCGCACGCCGCGGGGCAGCAGAGGGACAGGAGGCTCCCGGCGGGGCAGGGAGCCCCACGAGGGCCTCGGCCAGAGGACCCTGGGGTCGCGACCCAAGCCTAGGGCGGACGCTTCACCATCCGAGCCACCCGGGCGCCCCCACATTCTGCCGCTTCGCCAGGAATCCGCGTGGCTCCGCGGCAGAGGAGCGCACACGTCCCCGCGCCCGGCCAGGTGCTGGGCTCCAGCGCGTCCGGGAGGCCGTGTCCTTGCACGGGCGAACGGTTGGTCACTCACTGGGCGGTGACGCGGGGCCGCCGCCCTGTCGGGAGCCCGTCGAGTTCCTGACCGCGGCCTCAGGGGGCGGCGCCGGGAGGCCGGGGGGCGGGGGGGGGGGCTCGGGGCCTGCGGGAGCGGGCGAGCGCCTGGTGGTGACGCGGCTGTCCCTCCGGACCCTGGCGACCCGGGGTTTTCGCGGAGCCTGACGCCCCCTCCGCTTCCAGACCGGGCCGTCCGCTCTCCGCGTGCAGGAGCGCTGGCTTTGGGGCCCACTGTGCTTGCAGAGAGTCCGGGGTTCCCGCCGCCGCAGCTCGGGGGTCTTAGAAAGTTCGCTCTCTTCTGTCCGCAGCCGGGGACGTGGGAAGCTGGATGGCGCGATCAGCCGCCTCTGGCCGAGGGGAAGGGGCCTCGGTGGTGTGCGGGATGCCCAGCGTGGGGAGCGCCCGACCGTCCTCCCCACGCACCCGCCATCTACACGTTGGGTCACCTGCCCTCAACGGATGCTTTTTTTTAATTTAAATACAGGATACAAAGTAAAATGTCACACTTTGGACTTCACAAATCTATAATCTGTTTTTCATGAGAACATTAATTTCTCCAGGTTACAACTGTAATGCAGTTTAGGCAAATTTCTGCATCTTCTCTCCTAGCAAAGAACAGAGTGTTTTAGTCTATTGACACTAAGTAAGAATAAAAAAGCAAGAAACTGTCTTATAAATTGAGCCTTTGGAATCTTTGCAAAATATATATAGTAAAAATGACATTAAATAAGATCCTATTAACTTAAACTTTTAAAATACTTTGGCCATAACTTGGTTTAAAATATATCTCCCGTTATCTTTTGGAAACAGTCTTGCCAATTCTGTGAACAACATTGTGTTGAAGGGAATGTGCCCTCTAAGGAAGGCTGTTTTTAAGTATTTAAGAACTAGTTAATTATTGTGTTCATTTATACACCATGATTTTGTACTGATGGTGCCTCTGTGCGCTTTACTTAGCTATTCAGGCGTAAAATCAACATCTTGATCCACAAAACCCCTTCAGTATCTTGCTTAATTTCTTTCCTTGAGTGACCATACATGTTTTAAGAGAATTAATGATGTTTACCGAAAATAGCCTAAAATTCAGTTATTAATTCGATTGATGGTGTTCGACCACAGCTTTTTCAAATTACCGATGTTAAGCGAATTGTGGGTTTTGTAAAACCTCCGCTGTGGGTTTTGTAAAACCTCCGCTCTCCCAGTTTTGCACTGTATAGTATGGGCAGAATCGACTTGTCATGTTTCAGCTCCTTGGAACTGTTCTTATGGTTTGGGTTCTGAGCATGATTAATGATGTCTTGAAATTACTGCCACACGCTGAGGGAGGATGTTGTCAGCGATGCAGCGTAGCCAAGTCCCTTTGCCCGAGCGAGAGGAAACAAAATCTTTTTGACATTGGACACCTGTGGCAACCAACAGAGCAGGGCCCCGGACCGTGGACATAGACAAGTTGGTGACCATGTGGCCCCACAGACTCAGGCTCATGTGAGGAATAAAAAATATTCCAAGCTGGGAAAGAATTACTATCATATGTATTAATTAAGGAGAAAAAAACCTTGTGCATCAGATAAATGAGGAATTTCTTTTTTTATAAAGATTTTATTTATTTATTTGACAGAGAGAGCACAGTAGGCAGAGAGGCAAGCAGAGAGATGGGGGAAGCAGGCTCCACACTGAGGAGAGAGTCCAATGCGGGCCTCAGTCCCAGGACCCTGAGATCATGACCTGAGCCGAAGGCAGAGGCTTAACCCACTGAGCCACCCAGGTGCCCGAGGAATTTCTTTAAAAGAGAAAACCTACCCTAACTTTTTAATACCCAAGAAATCCTTATTTTCCGTTGTCCAATTTAGCCTCAGAAACAAGAATGAGATAATTATGGGTCATGATTGCTGGGAAGGGAAAAAAGTGACCCTGCATTTTCTTTCCCCTTTAAGATATTCTGTGGCTTCATAGGAAATGCATTTGACCTGATTGGGCTGAGAAATCATGATCATAAATGCAAACTATCTGTATGTAAACACAGGTGGTCCATGGCCCCGTGTCCAGTCTCTCCTACAGTGCAGAGTAGGGGATTCTCAGTCACGTTTGAGCCTTCACCAAATCCCGTGGGAGGCAGGTAGCATCATCCCATCTGGAAGATGGCAAACCCGATTCTCAGAGAGTCTCAGTGGCTGGTGCTGGAGGCCGAGGTTCTCCCCACCATACAGCATTACCTGTGCCCTCACTGAGACAAGAAGGTGGGAAGTAAGATCTCTGTTTGCTAACCCAGAGCAAGGATGCCTGTTTTGCAGTCAAGTTTGAAAATAGGATCTCCAATTCTGTGTCCTCTTGGTGGGCTTATATTATTTCCTTGGAATCTTTAACACTTTATGTTTCTGGATTCACTCCTGAAAATATTTAATGAGCACCTACTGTGTGCTCTCTGCGGTAGGTTCTGGGGAACAGGGAATGACCCCTGGCAGGACACCCATAAAACCTAATTTTGGTAGATAGTAGCATTTAACCTACATTTTTTATAAAAAGAAAACACACACACACACACACAGACACTTTCTCCTCGTTGCCAATTGGCAATTTTTCTCAAGGTTAAATCTGAAGGTTATCTTGCATGCCTTTTGTATTATTAATTGTAATTACTATTGTCAGGATATTTGTTTTGCATTTTTCTTATTTACTGTTAACACAGACGCCAAAAAAATCCCTGACCTGGATCGTGGCGCTTCCTGACTTCAATGTGTGCTGATTTGTTCAGGATGCACGCATTTCCAGGACCTCATCACACACCCACAGACGTTTCCAAGTTCAGGTGAATGACATCCTCACTGATGGTCTATTTAGGCGCTCTGCTCTGATTGCCCAAATTCAGTTCAAGTTACTCAAATTGTTTCTCAAATTTACTGATCGCATAGAACACATCTCTCTAAATCTCAAGGTCAGCGATAGTGGAAACAGAGTAAACTGTCTTTTTGAGTAAAAGATGTATTTTTTCCCTGTCCAAAGTCAGCTGCTAACCTCTTGCTATTTGTTAATGACCTTGTTATTTTGTTGTCCATCAGTTATTTTCCTGCAAGCTCTCACCGTCCCCCAAATCTTAATGACATCGAATTTTGATAAGTTGCTTGGAACTTAAAAAAAAAGTTGTTTGTGCTGGTGAGTGGAAGTGTACCTCTTCCCAGGCAGGGTCATTCTCTCCCCACCCCAGTGCAACTTTGTAAGCATTCATTCATAGATAGACCCCCTGTGTAGGGTCTCTTTCTAGTGGTGGCTTTGCTGCTCCTGACCACTGCCCCCTGCCCCCGCTGGCCGGTGCTTAGTTGCAGCTGGATTTTGCCCCCTACTCCCTGCAGTGTGCAAAATAGACAATGTGCCGCAGCCACCGTGAGGGTCCGAGCTGCAGTAAAGCACCTTTTCTGCCTGTACTCTTTTTCTGCTGTAAAACACAATCTCTGAGTCTGTTTATGAGAAGCAGAATGCAAAGTGATAGGATTAGGTAGAGATATTCGTGATTCTGACTTTCATGAGAACTCCATATCATGAAACCAAGATTTAGCAAGGGAGATGTTAATCATCTTTTCTGGAAGCCATTAAAAATCGGGTGGATGTTTTTTCTTCACAGGGGACAAAAATCGGGAGAATGGGCAAATTTCCTTATGTATATGTTTCCTATAAACTTGCGGTGGAGGGGACCAGAGAGAAGACTTTAAATAAATCCTCCTGGCGGTTGGGTAGTTGGAAATACTTTCTTAGAGACCCCCTGTTGTCCTAGCTGTACCTGGTTCGTGAGTGTTTTGTAGGACTTAAAATTTTTCCGGTGTGTACTATTTCTGTGCAGTTGCTTAGAAAAGGGAATTCACCCTTTTCCCCCCTGCATTACTGTTCGGTCCAGGTACTCTGAGTTTATCAAATGAATGGACGCAGCAGTCTGAGAAGTAGCCTTCCTTCATGTTACCGGTGGGGTCCGCCTTCACCTGCTCCCAGGGGCCTTGATGTGAAGGTTACTAGCTTCATACTTAATTCTAATTAGAATTCTTTCTTTCCCTGGGTCTGTCTCTTAGGCCTTATCTGACTGATTTCTCCGAGCTGTGCCCATGCTAATATCTTCGACGGCACTGGATCGTTAGTATATTAATATAATGAACATCTAAGAAAAAAGGCTGGAGGCTTCAGGGTCGAGCCGGGTTTAATGGGAAAACAGTGTGGTCCCTTCGCGCCCCCTAGTGGTGGGCAGCTAGAGCCCTGGGGGCTTCTCAAAGCCCCTGAAGGGAGCGGGTCAGTTGGATGGAGTAGTTTTCACATGGCCTGTGTCTGGGAGGTCTTCCCTGAGGAGGGGGTGTCCAGCTGAGATCCTGGGGCTGTGCCGGGTCCTGGGGTGGTACGGGTGGAGTAGGAGGGCGAACGCTTCAGGAGGGAGCATCTCTCTCTGACCCCGGCTGGACCATGCCCCGGGGGGGACAGCCGGGGCGTGGGGCAGAGCAGGAGGCGTGGGCTGTGCAGGAAAAGCCGTCAGGAGATGTGAACCTTCTCACTGAAATTTGAGCGTGATTATTAGAGCGCGAGGCCGGAAGTACAAATGTTTCTGGAGAACAGGCTGCATTTCATTGTGGTTTGACGGGAGCATGGAAATAAGCTCTCGATCCGGTTACCTTTATCAGGAAGCGCATCCGCAGGGTTGAATGAATACATCCACGAGACTTTGGGGAAAAGTTACCACAGTGTTTTTCTTATTTCCCGTTTGGGAAGCTGACTCCAGGGGAATGGCTTAAATACTTACACCTAGAAATATTTTGAGCAGACTGCTGCTTCAGAGGAAGAATTAATGAAGTGTGTTAGGCCGGTTTTCCAGAGAGACTGTAAGAGACACACGACCGGAGCGAGTGCTGCTGCTAAAGAGCACAGTCCTCGCCTCCAACTGGGGGGGGGGGGGGATGTCAGGAACTTTCTGTAAGTCCCGAGGATCTTTGGAAGATTTTCAGGTGGGATTTTCCTTTTTCTTTCCCCTCCCACAGTGTGTCAGCACTCGAGTGTGCCTTCCACTTTAGAAAGCTCTTTTCACTAGATCAGTGAAGGTGAACAGTTTGCCCTCGATGGCTTTAGGGGAACATAAGTTTTAGTTTTACATTAAGACAGCACTTAGGCCTCTTCCAGGTTTTTGTGTTGAGTGACAGTTCTTTAGGAAGTATTTT
>RCUC01109750.1:0-86194 GCA_003697995.1 Taxidea taxus jeffersonii
GCTTGTGCGGTTTTGTACTAGTTTAGGTTCTTTTTAATTTTTATTTATTTATCGTTAATTATTTTTAGAGATCTCCTCTAGTTATGTGACTTAAGATTCTGTGCTTTTCCTGTGTCTTACTCAGTTTTAGAGTAGCATCTGTCAGTTTATATTGTAATATCACTTGTGGACTTGCACTCTTTGGCCTCAAAGCATTTCTAGGTAACATCATTTATGTCCTGGGGCCTGTCATTGTCCTAGTCACTCAGGTGCAAAACTCATCTGTCCTGTCTCATGTCACCTCTCTCTGAATCATGGTATCTCTTCAACTTCTGCCTTGTCTCTTCTTCCAGCTTTCATTGAGCCTTGCCCCTCCCTGATCCTTCTTCCCCTGTCTCCCTGTTCCCTACCTCTGAACACTCATTTATCACCTATCATTTGTCACTTTCTCCTGTTGGGTATCTTCTCTTGTAAATGTTCCACGTCCACGGAAATATTGTAAACAGTATAGGACATTACATCTTCAGGTCTTATGTGTAGTGGTCGCTTGGTAAATGTTTGCAGGATATGATGCAGTATGAATTAAGATAGTGCACAGGTGCACTTGATGATGGTAGAAACTTTTTTGAAAATCTTAAGGCGGGTTAGGTGCACTTGATGATTGTAGAAACTTTTTTGAAAATCTTAAGCTGGGTTTTTTTTTTTTTTAAGGATTTTATTTATTTATTTGACAGACAGAGATCACAGGTAGGCAGAGAGGTAGGCAGAGAGAGGGGAAGGGAAGGAGGCTCCCCGCTGAGCGGAGAGCCTGATGTGGGGCTCGATCCCAGGACCCTGGGATCATGACCTGAGCCGAAGGCAGAGGCTTTAACCCACTGAACCACCCAGGTGCCCCTTAAGCCGGGTTTTAAGGGTGTTAAGGACCTAGCATTGGTAGACATGGAGGAGCTGGCAGACATTGTGGAAGAGGAGAAAAGCCTCTGCTGGCTTCGTTGCTGCAGGGAGGAATCCAGTTATCCTGGCTAAGCATTACAGTTAGTCATGTAGCTGTAGGACTATACCGGTGGATAATTATGAATCCTAATCTTACCTTAGCAAAACAAGACATGAAACCAACCATAGTAATTTACCAAAAGAAGCCATCTTTTGTTGCAAAATATAACACATACATAAAAATCCATAAAACATAAATGAAGAGGGGGTGCCTGAGTGGCTCAATGGGTTAAGCCTCTGCCTTCAGCTCAGGTCATGATCTCAAGGTCCTGAGATCAAGCCCCACATCGGGGTCTCTGCTCAGCGGGGAGCCTGCTTCTCCCTCTCTCTCTGCCTACTTGTGATATCTTTATGTCAAATAAATAAATAAAATCTTAAAAAAAAAATAAATGAAGAGATGACCCCAGTAGACATGTTTAGCAGTAGAATGACTGTCTTCTTCTGGCAGGAGATGTGATGATAGTTGGATGAGGCTACAGACATGCCTAATAGAAATCTTTTCCCCAAAGCTCTGTAAAGGAGATATGAGCCTGGACTAGTCCCAAGAGGAAGTGTCAGTTGGTTTGCAGAGGTTTGAAGTGAGGAGAAAAGGAAACCAATGAGGTACCTAAAGTGAGACTAGGGAACCAAAGAGAGTTTTGACTTACTGAGAGTAATTCTACCACAGTGGATGTTTTGCAGTTTTCCCTTTGTCTCCATTTTTTCTAAATATTGGCTAATGTTTCCATCTGATTTCCAAGTCTCATTTCCAAAACTCCCACTGTATGTGTTATATCCAAGCAGTGTAAATGTGATTTTGTAAACTAATCATCTACTGTTGAACAGGTGTATCAACAATTATAAAAAAACTGTTACAGTAATACTTACCTTTGCAGTTACATCACTTTATGAATCAGGGTTTGTTTATGTCAGACATTGGAATGTATGTAAAAGAAAATCCCTGTCCTTAAATAATTTGTAATTAAGTGGAAGAAATAGGACTTTTCCTAATTTGTTTAATTATTCTTCTTGGTGTGCTATGTATGCAAACATCAGTTTTAGAAGAATGCTATTTACCAAACAAATATTTTGGAGACTTTTAATGTATATTAACATGTTAAATTGAGAATTAATCTTGAATTTTTTTAAAAAGATTTTATTTATTTATTTGACAGACAGAGATCACAAGTAGGCAGAGAGGCAGGCAGAGAGAGAGAGGAGGGGAAGCAGGCTCCCCGCTGAGCAGAGAGCCCAATGTGGGGCTCGATCCCAGGACCCTGGGATCATGACCCGAGCCGAAGGCAGAGGCTTTAATCCACTGAGCCACCCAGGCACCCCAGAGAACTAATCTTGAATTTTAATCTAACACAGCATGTAGCATGGAAAGAAGCCTGCCAGAAATACATTTTGAGAGAGGAGTATATCTTAGATGTGTTTCTGTCACTCATCCAATTTGGACCACTCACAGGTTATGAAGAAGTTGAAAATGAATGCAAATTTAGCACTTTATAAGACTCATCTTCTAAAAAATTGAGATTTCCAGTTATTCCTCATTTAAATGTGTTGAAAGCACATATTACTACATTGGGAAGTAAAATTATTGTTTGGTTAATGATAGAAGTAGTCACACCATCATAGATACTTCTAAACAGGCTATTACTCAGATGAACTCTTACCATATCACATATAACGTACAGGTCTGCCATGTGAAATACACATCTTCACCCATCTTGAGAAGCAGCCTCACAGGCTTTGAACACAGCAGCCTAGCTTCTTCGTCCCCTCTGATATAGGTAAGAGAGCTAAATCTTGCCAAAATTAGGGAGTTTCAGAAGTTGCATATTCCACAGACATTTAAATGGGTACCCATCTTGTGTCAGGCAAAATGATCAGTACAATGCTAAAGGGTGTCAGGGAGGTAAACAATTACAGTGCAGTGCAATCAACTATGAGCAGCACAGAGTATTGGGGAAGCCAAGTGGAAGAAGGCAGACGCCATTGTCCTCCTGAGCCTGAAGAAGAAAGAGTGGGAGTTAGGGCAGTAGAGAAATGAGGGGGGGGGCCGGAAATCAGATTGAGGCTGAGAGAAGGCAGATGCCTTGGGAAGAGTAGAAACAGTGTGGAACAAGTGCAGAGGAGGCCTGCAGTTTTCTGAAAGCCTCGTGTGACCTGAAGGATTTGGATTTCCTCCTAAAATCTGTGGGCACCCGTTGAAGACAGGCAAGAAAGTGAAAGGCCTGTTCACATTTTAATTTATTTTTTATTTTTTTAAAGACTTTATTTATTTGACAGAGACACAGCAAGAAAGGGAACAAAAGCAGCAGGAGTGGGTGAGGGAGAAGCAGGCCTCCCCCTGAGCAGGAAGCCCGATACAGGGCTCCATCCCAGAACCCTGGGGATCACAACCTGAGCCTAAGGCAGCTGCTCAAGGACCAAGCCACCCAGGTGCCCTTTCACCTTTGAATTTTAAAAGCATCCCTCTGGCATTTGTTATCTTCACCTTTCTGAAACCTCTCCTCTTCCAGGTGGAGGCGCTCTCTCTCTCTCTCTTCTCTACTTGATAGCCAGCTCATAGTTTGTTTCTCTTTGGGAAGGACAACCACTTTAGTGTTTACGTTAGATACCTTGATTATGCTCTGTTGGCATAACAATTTTGAAACAGAAAATAAGCTCTTATGACCATCCTTGTGCCACATGTTTATGAAATGCTCAAGCTTGCCTTTAAGTTTTCAGTCTTCTATTGCTGAAAAATGTGGCATCTTTTAGGTCTCATGATAGTGGTAACGAAGCATTTTACATGCATTTTCTCATGGATCCACTGAGGCTGGCAAGATCTGTACCATAATTCTCATAGTACACGTGGGTGCGGAAGAATGAAGAAAGGTGCTCAGGTGAAGAAAATAGATGGGGTGCTCAGGATACACTGTTGGAAGTATGTGGTCAGGATCTGAACTCAGGTGAAACTACAATGTTTAGGAGCTCCCCACTCTGCATACTAACTCTGTGGGTTGATATCTTAGAGGGTATAGGACCCACTGGGGTTCTGATAAGGGATGGTAGTTTGGTGAGGGCATAAGGGCAACCCTAAAGATAAACCTGATTTAGATATTTTTAGGGTCAGTGGTCATATTTAGAAATGGGAGAACTAGAAAAAGAGGGTTTGACTAGTAGTTCCTCATGTAAATATAGCCGCTTCTCTTTCCTGTCCCAAATTTCTGGGTTTTGTCTTAATAGCACATTTGTGATGTATTTGTTTGTTTATTACAATCAAATGATAGAACAGAGACAGAATAAGGACAGTAAAGGATGCTTATATTTAAGGATGACTTATCCTGTGTCTGTCCAGGATAAGTCATCTGCCCACTCCCCTTCTTATCTTTTTCCTGACTTCTCAGAGCTGACAGTGCTGTGTTGGCTTCTGTGGGTTAAAAAGATTTGCATCTCAGAAGCAAGCAAATAAACAAGCTAGTGTTGACCTCACATTTTAACTCCTCTGCTGTTTTTCCTTCACGTAACCAGAAGGCACCTGCTTATACCTTCACCCTCTGAAATTCTAACAGGTGTGACGTTTACTTGAAGGAAGTTAAAGGAAGGAGGTAGAAATGACATTGCTAGGAAACCAGAGTCCAGATACCGATTATTCAGTAGCTTGGAGTGAGTTCCTGTGTAAATGGAGAGTGGAATTTAAAAAAATAATGTTGCAGGAAGTACTATTCATTGTTCAAAGGGAGAAAAATAAATAGGTAGTAGATACTACTTAACATTGAATGTAGCTCATGTTTCTTAAAAAATTCTAGGTTGGGCATAGGCAATTGCCATTTCTCTAGGTAAAACAGTGAGATGTTGGCACTTGCATATGGTTTATCCTAATGAAAAACAGTTCTCTTGACATCCGCCAGGTTGACCCAGTAAGCTGAGCCTATACTCTTCATTTCCCCTTCACGCAGTCCGAGTGTGGCCAGGTCTGGTGAACACGGGCTGCTGGTAGCTTGTTCCCTGATCCAGCTGCTGGGTTACTGGCTCAGCAGCAGTCTATTGTATTTATCATAAACCTGTTGGTGCTAGCTACACTTGCTATTGTGATGAGATCATTAAAATACCAGTAATGGTTGTGTCAGTCTATGAAATGCAAGTGCAAGAGGAAAGAGTGTTGTTTCTGTGAAAGGAATATTGAATTCTTTAGAAAGAGTCCATAAAAGTGAGCGACAAAAAAGTGGGCAGGAAAATTGTAAAAGATTAGAGAGAAAATTGTAAACATTAGAAAGAAAATATCGTGACCTTGCTTTACAAGTTTATTGTTTTATCTTTGTTTTTTAGTTTTCAGTCCCCTTAGAAAATTAAAACTGGAAATTGTAGAAGATACACTCTGACTGTGGTTTCTGTAAGAAAAATTGGGGGGAGGAATTCTTTGAGAGAAATGTTGGAATTACTTTGGGAAATTGGGGAATTAATGCATATTTATGTATCTTAAGGTAAAGTAAACGTTTATGGGTATACACAATTTTTTGATTCTTCAAAGATTTTTTTAAATTAAAGATTGATTTATTTGAGAGAGAGAGTGCATGCCTAGTGGGAAAGGGTAAAGAGAAAGGGAGAGAGAATCCTAAGCGGACTCCCTGCTGAGCATGGAGCCTGACTTAGGGTTCTTTCCCACAACCCTGAGATCATGACCTGAGCCAAAACTAAGAATCAGATGCTCAGGCCCCAAACAATTTTTTTGATTAACCAACTAGAACCAGTCAATTGCTGCTGCTGTTAGTCGGACTCTAATGGTTGATGCCGTAGCATAGTGAACAGTCACTACCTTTGCCTCTCTTGTTACTCTAAGGGCCTATGTTAACAAAGGAAAACTTTGGCATTGGGAATATGAAAAGCAGGGCACATGGAGACTTTTTTCTTTGCTTACCATATCATGCTAATGGCACATAACCCATATTTCTTATTTTAAAATATGCTTTTAGCGACCATATAACATTCAAGTTTATTTTAATAATGTGTACCAGTATGTAGATCCTAGGGCTGATTTCTGTCTCCATTAAGTGACTTCTGTAAAAATTGAAAACAAAAATTCAAAAAAAAGTCCATAGTATAGTATTAGCTAGAATCTATTAAACTTAATAAATTTCTGAGTGTTACTAAGCTGGACAAGTTGAACTAGACAGGGTGTAACTTATTCTAGATTCAAATACTAATTTTAGAAGTATAATAATTATTTTCTGAAGAATTACAAGTTAGTGAAAAAAGACCAAATGTAAAATAGAAAAAATAAAAGTACATTTTTAGAGTAATAGCATTTATTGAGTACTTGCTATATGCCTGGCATTGGAATGAATTTTACATATGCCTTATCTCATTTAATCTTCATAGGAGCCCTACTGGGAAGGTTATATTGTTCCCATTTCCTGCTTCACTCCCACCAGGTTATGCCTCATCATTGTTCTTGCACCTAAGGGGTGAAGAAGTAGAGCCTTTGCTGGGACATAAGCATGTAGATTATTATTAACATGTTAAAGTGTTTTGACCTGGAAAGGACCTCTGTGATCATTTAGGCCAACCTCCTCCATGACAGGTGAGGAACGTGACACCCAGTAAAGCCAAGTCATTTAGCCAAGACCACAGGCCTGTTGGTTATGCTGGGGCCAAAAATAAATTCTCCCTATCAGAGTCCAGTGCTTTTCTAACCTCCTTATTATTTTTCTTGTGTTAGCCTTATTCTGAACATGAATTCATGAACATGAATTCATACTACTAAATTTTGAAGTACCTGAATCATCCCACCCCATTTTTGTCTACAAGTAACAATATTGATTACTCTGTGTATCTTAAGATTTTATTTATTTATTTGATAGAGAGTGAGATCACAAGTAAGCAGAGAGGCAGGCAGAGAGAGAGAGAGGAGGAAGCAGGCTCTCCGCTGAGCAGAGAGCCCAATGTGGGGCTCGATCCCAGGACCCTGAGATCATGACCTGAGCCGAAGGCAGAGACTTAACCCACTGAGCCACCCAGGTGCCCCAACCAAGTTAGTTTTTAAAAATGTAAGTCCTGTCACTCCTTTGCTTAAAAGATCCTTTCACTGCTTGCCTTAAAAGCCTCTGATGAGAGTTTCCATTTTTTTTTTTTTTAAGATTTTATTCATTTATTTGTTAGAGAGAGAGAGAGTGAGCACTGGCAGACAGAGTGGCAGGCAGAGGCAGAGGGAGAAGTAGGCTCCCCGCCAAGCAAGGAGCCCAATGCGGGACTCGATCCCAGGACGCTGGGATCATGACCCGAGCCGAAGGCAGTGGCTTAACCAACTGAGCCACCCAGGCGTCCCGAGAGTTTCCATTTTGCAAGATGTGGACTTCAAGAGATAGATGATGGCTATGTTTGCACAATGATATGAATATATCAAATACTGCTGAATAATACACTTAAAAATGGTTAGGATGGTAAATTTTATGTTGTGAGTATTTTATCATTAGTTTAAAAAAGGAAAATAAATAATCTGCAACAACGACAACAAAAACCTCTGGTGGTTTCCCCAGATGGACCTAGAATAAAACCCCTGCTCTTTAACTGAGGCCTCAAGACCCTGTGTTTCCACGTCCCTGAGGGCATCCAACATTACTCTCTACCTTGTACTCTGCTTTCTGTTCCTCTGACTTAGTGACTTTTTTCCTGGCTCCAAGTCTTTGCTCTTATTGTCCTCTCTAAGACCACTTTCCCTCCAGATCTTCTCAACTGTTCTAGCTCTTTCTGACTACCCTTGTACTGTTGCAGCCCTCTGCCCTGGGTGAACTTGTCCTATCACTATGTTCTGTTTCATTTTCTTCTGAACTTTTGCCATTACTTGTCTTATTTATGTTTGTGTTTGTTTACTTGTGTATCTTCCCCTACAAGTAGACTGCATGAGAATAGAGATCTTGCTGTGTCCTTAGTGTGGAGAAGGGTGCTTGGCATGTAGTAGGTTGTTTGATATTTATTGAATAAATGAATGGAGATATGGTCCCTTCCCCCAAGGACCTTGCAGTTTCTGTTACTGATTCTCAGTCTCAGTAGTGATTCTGAGCAAGGTCTTTGAGAGCCTCTCAACTAGGTCTCACATAAAGAATGGGCAGCTAGTTCCGTGCAAAATAAAATGATGTGGGGAAGGAGGAAGAGAGAATGATGTTGGGGCCAAAAGAGTAAAAAACACACGAACTAATTCCTCTCATTCAAGGATAGAGAGAAACTTGTCCTCTCTTCTATTTCCCTTTTCATCTAAAAACAAAATGAAACAACAACAAAAACAAAAAAATACAAGAGAGAACAAAACTATAGCTACATATCAGTATCCAGGCATGAACCCTGCCCAAACCAAGCTTAAAATGAAAATTGTATATGATATTATATATCACATTCCCAGAAATACCTGACTGCTCTGGACCATTTGCTCTTAGAGGGTCCATTATGAGTCCTCAGTTATATTAGTCAATAAGACTGTCCTGCCAAAATGAATCCATAATCTTACCAATCTTTTCATGATTCCAGGATTATCTTCTCTAGCACACACTTCCCCAATGACGATCAAAATTCACCCTTTCCATCCTGCTGTCAAACTACAGGCCATTTTGTAGATAACTGGAGTTTATGTTCTTTTTTTTATTAATAGTTTTCATGGCAAATATAAGAGAAAGTGTAGAGAAATATGTATGATATGGACACATTTTCTGTGCCTACTGTGAAAAATCATACTTTCATATAATCAGAAAAATCAGATTATTTTTTGACTATGATAATAGTATATGCTGATTTTAGATTGGAAAACACAACATAAATAACAACAACAACAAAAAAAACTTGTAACAAAAAAAGACCTCACCCAGAATCCCACCAACCAGAAATTACCATTGCTAACACTTTGGTAAATTGCTCTGCAGCCTCTAAAGTCATTTTTAAAATGTTGAAGTTTTTCTTGAGGGAAAAGAATTAACAGCTATTTAAGTGAAGAATAAGAGTCACTTAGTATACTTTAAAAAAATTTTTTTACAAGAATTTGCAACATGGACGTTTTATTTCTTCCTTTAAAGAAAACTCATATTAAGGAAATTTTCAATATTTATAAGAGTAGAGAGAATAATGTAATGAACTGGATGAACACATCACCCAGGATGATGGCTAATCTTATTTTATCTGTAAATATTCCAGTATATCTTCCAAAGATAAGGCCTTAAAAAAGTTACTACAATTATTATACCTTGTAATAAAAAAATAATTTTTATGCTCTTAAAGGTAGGTACATGATAATTTATAAAGAAAAAAGGGGCAAAATCCTGAGAATCTCTGAATAATTTTTATCTATTTCAATTATTGTGAGGGTATATCAGAGAGAATTTGGGGAACAGCAAGAACATCTACTTGGCCAAGAGGGTATTTGATCAGGAATTAGAGTAAGAGGGAAGGGTAAAGGGTGAGTGGGGTCCAGTTAGTCTATGATCAGTAATTCCCCCTTGGTTCAAAACTCCATTATATATTGCTAGAGGGTTCTGAAAAGAGAAAAGACCTGGTCAGAGTGTTCTGAGTTGGGCAATTCAGACTGCTGGCTTGTTGCACTGACAGTGGAGAGAAAAGTAGGGTGTAAAATGGAGGAGGTTGATCCCTTGAAGCTGCACAAAGCCTCGGTGGACTGAGAAGGGCAGAGACAGCGCAGGAAAAGTGAAGAAGGTCTGGATGAGGGAAAGATAGGTCAAGGTTCCAAGCCTAGAAACATGGGTAGATTGTGGTGTCCAAATCAGTCTTGGGGAATCTGGGTTGGGAAATGCTTTGTTTGAGATTCGGGAAATTTCTTCATTTTTATTCCTTGATAATCATCGCAGGTTAAGTGAACAAACTCATTTGTAGAACTTGAGACTTCTAACCAAGGTGGCCTTGTACTTGTGAGATATTTCACAAATCAGGTAAAACTCATAATGGTAACTGAAGCCAGAAGAACTAGACTTTCTCTCTTGCTTCTCTCTTCTCCCACCAGGAGGAGAATCCTTGGAAGTTATTTAAGTATCTCATGTAAAACTAACTAGGAAGAAAAGTCTTTCTTTGTTTACCTAGAAATACATTTGTAAATATTCACCATGACCCCTTTTATAGGGCAGTCATTGTTCTTATCTTGTATTACCTGCCGTTTCTGTTTGCAGATGCTGGCCTGTTGTTTGGAAGGGCCATAGCTGGAGAGACTCACACTGAGACAATATTGAACTACACTACATTTTTCTCTCCAGATAAATAGTGGGGGGAAATATTAGTATAAGTTGTTGCTTCTGGAATCTTTCATACCAAAATAATCTTACCTAAAAACTAAGTAATGCTATTTAACAGTACTATCTTGTATTACAAATATATTTTATATACATTATGCATTAAATCAATATGTTTACTAGCCCAGGAATGTAATTGCACTTTTCTTAGGAAAATCTTTTCTTTGGTTAAAATAACCAAATTATATATTTCATTTTCAATTGGAGATGGCTTTTGCAGACATGGAATAAATGCAAATCTTTTTTTTTTTTAAGATTATTTATTTATTTATTTGACAGACAGAGATCACAAGTAGGCAGAGAGAGAGGAAGGGAAGCAGGCTCCCTGTGGAGCAGAGAGCCCGACACAGGATCCCAGGACCCTGGGATCATGACCTGAGCCGAAGGCAGAGGCTTTAACCCACTGAGCCACCCAGGCGCCCTGGAATAAATGCAAATCTTGTCCCAACATTGTATTAGTTTTTAATTTGTTAAACAAAACTGAGACACCTTAATAATAACCTTTTTATTAAGACGGAATGAAGAAGGTTGTGTAGATACAGGAACAGCCTGCTAACTCAGAAGACATTTATCATGAAGTTTTGGTACCTAAAATGCTGTTGGAAATCAGTAAGAAAGCAGAGAAACCATCCCCAAGCAGAAAAACAAAAACTGTGTCCTGAAGTCTATTGAGTAAATCTGTATTTGACCCATAGGGAGAACCTCTGGTGTTTAATTGTAGACTGTTTAGTATTATTTTAAATATTCCAACATCCTTGGTTATTTTATTGCCCATCCCATAGCAGATTAAGGACACCAAATGAGAAAAAGTATGATCTTATAGAAATGGGAATGCTGGTAACAAGCCAAGTGTGGTGGCTAACCAGCGGATAGAGGGGAGACAGGGAATCTATTAAAAGTAGATGCAGGTATTTGAAATGCTTGGCAATTTGGAATATTTTAGTGTAGGGCAAAGGTCATAGCTCTAGCTCTGGTAGTCACAGAGTGCATTGCTCTCAGTAATATCCCCAAATCATACAGGCAAGTGCAGGGTATAAGATGATTATAATCTTTCCAAAGATGTTTTCTTTTTTTTTTTTTTCCAGGAGTACTTTTTAAAGTAATTATACCTACAGATAAGCATTTCTGTTATCTAAAATGTTTATTTCCATGGAACGCTGCATTCCAATGGATAAGGCTGAATAAATAAATTGTACCCATAAAGAGAAAAGCAGGATGAAGTTATTTAATCTTACTGTTGGTTACTTTTCTTATTCACAATTTTCTTGGGACCACTTGTTTTCGTTCATTTTATGGGCTTATATGTACCTTTCATGGATGTGTATTATTATGTATTATATAATACTTTCCCCATGTTTCTGATTATTGTGTTCTCTAGGATTCATCAATCCACATGACCCACCTCTGGGTACCATCTCCCTCCCCTAATGGGGCTCCTGCCTGATTCCTCTTCCTACCTGGACTGAATCTGTTATTGCCAATTCTGGTTTGTCTGAAAGGCAGGGTATTGGAGACCAGTTGACTCTCACTCTTCCTCTCATTCTTGTAATTCTTGGTTACAGCCTTTCTCTTGTCTCCTACTGTTACCCACACTTTCATCTCTGTCTTCTATCCTTTGAAACCATCTTCCATTGTGTTCACAAACTCCCCTCCGTCCTCAGTCCCATCACCTTCTATGTATAACTGAATACGGCTCTTTCTCCCCACCCCATGTCCATATATTGCTTATGAGAAGGTTCATCCATTCATCCCCTCAACAAATATTTGAGTGTCTGCCACATCTCAGGTACGATCTTGGTGTTAGAGAGGCAGCAATGCAAAAAATGGATAAAGATCTCTGCCTCTGAAGAGCTTATATTCTAAAATGTTATGGAGGAGTGGGGGGAATCACACAAACAAATATAGAACATTGGTGAGATATAGATAAATAATGTTGAAGAGTGCTAGGGAGAAAAATAAAGCAATATAGATAGGGAAGTGCATAGTAGTAGGGTGCTGAAGGTGACATTTTAGCAGAGATCTGACAGAAGTAAAGCCACAGCCATGGTAGATGTCTTGAAGATGAGAATTCCAGGTAGTGGGGATAGTGGTTTCAAATGCTTTGAGGCAAGAGCATTCTTGATGTGTTCACAGAAGGGCAAGGAACCCAATGTGGCTGAATCTAAGAAAAGAAAAGAACTGGGAAGGAGGAAAGGTCAGAGAGATTGTTAGGGCCTAACAATGGGCTGTATGGCCCATTGTAAGGTAGAAAGACATTGGCATGTTTTAGGCAGAGAAATGATAGAACTTGGATATTTTTTGTTTTGTTTTGTTTTGTTTTCTCTAGTGTGAAAAATACATTAAAGAAGGACAAAGGTGACATTGGGAAGACCAGTTGGGAGGCTATCCGATAAGGGAGGACAGTGGTTTGGATGACAGTTGGAATGATAAGTGGCTGGGTTCTAGAATATAGTTAGAAGACAAGGTTGTCAGGATTTCCTGATGGGATTGTTACGGAGGTGAGAGAAATGGAGGCTTTCTCCCATATTGAAACGTTCTAAGGGAGACTGGCCAGAATTCCCCTCTCTTCCCATTGCCACGTCTGAATCAAACTGTTACTTTTTCACTTTCTTGATAAAATAACACTCGCCTTTTCTGAATGTCTCCCTCTCAGGCTCTCTGCACTCTGTATTTCCTAACCCTCTTTGTTTATCATTTTCCTCTTCAGCCCAATAATGCATTGTGGATTTTGACATCTGACTTGCCCACCTCTCTATCCCCACACCTACTGTCACCCTGGGGGACTTAAAAAATCCTTTTTGATACCAGCGTGTCAGTTCCTTGTCTGACCCATCTGTGATCATATCTGTTGCATCCCTCTTCTGACCATAGTAACACTCTCTTCAGCTATCCTACACCTCCCTTTGTTCACGTTCAGAGAGACCTTAGTTTTCCCTCAGTTTCTAAACAATAAACTTGTTTCACTTTCATACGTATCTGGCAAAGCACCAACTCCAAACTGACCCTGCAGCCATCCTCTGCACATATATCCAGGCATCTAAACAGTATTGCAGAAAGTTGGGTGGAATGTTGGTTCATGGTTTCCAGTCTCAATTTAACTCTGACCTCCAATTACCTCATCCTTTCACTCAGTGACTCTCAACCTTGATTGCATAATAGAAGCCTTTGGGAACTTTAAAAAGCCCAAATGCCTGGGCTGCCAAGGCCTAGTAAATCTGAAATTTTGGGGTGGAACTCAAACATCAGTATTTCTTTATCTCCAGGTAATTCCATTGTGCAACCAAGATTGAGAGCCACTGCTTTAAATTTGTCCTTGAGAGATGTTCATTTTTCCATGCCTCTCAAAAGCTATCCTGTTCTCCCCATGCTCTCCAGAACCACGCCACTGAACCCGATTTTATAAACTCTCAGCAGTTGGCCTCACTTCCTGTTTTTCTAGAAAAATTGAAGCTTTTGTTGCTGCATCTCTTTGAATTTTCTGTCCGCATTTAGTCAAGTAAACATTTAATTGGGTCCTAGTTTGTGTGAGGCATTATGCTAGACATTGAGTACAGATACAGGGCAAATACAGCCCATGCCTTCCTGGAGTGTATGGTCTAGGGCTGCATGCAGGCAGATAAATGAGGCAGTTACAGCACTTGGTAAGCGCTATGGTGAGGCAGTAAGGTATTACTGAAGCACAAAGGTAGGGCCCTAATCCAGACATGGGCCCTGGGGAAGCCTTCCTTCCTTCCCTCTTACTAAACTCTTCTATGATTGCTTTCCTTTCTCTTTTTCCTTCTTGGAGGATGAGGTGTCCTCCTGCTCCAGTGAAAGAAGGGCACCATCTTGTTTCTGTCTCCATTCTCTCCATTTCTCCTCCAGACCTTCATTGGTTGTTCCTCCTTATTTCTCTCTATGGCTTCTTCCTCTCCTTATAAACATACTTCAGGTTTTACCAAAATGATAAAACTTGATTTTGCATCTTCTTTCTCTTCTTCTGGCCTCTTAAGCAGGCCTCTTCAGAGTGGCCTGTCCAGTGACTTCTGTTACAGCTTTTAGATTTTGGTTTCTGCCTCATCACTCAGCTTTATCTTCCTAAAGTCACGGGGGCTACCAGGCTGACTTAATTTGGTGGAGAGCATTCAGTTCTTCACCCTGGGCCTCCCTGTGCACATGGCTGTGTTCATCACTGTTCCTTCTTCAGAATTTTCTCCACTTCTCGTCCTGTGATTCTGCATGTGCTCATTTCTTCTGATATCATCTTCCTTGTAAGAATCCTTTTGTCAGTCTACTGCTTATAAAGGTTGGTATTCTTCATTGGTTTGTCGTTACACCACTATTTTTCCTCATTCATCCATTAATGTGGTTTTAATCACCATCTAGGTGTGTAAGCTTCCACAGTCTGTATCTTCCACCTTGACCTTTTCCCCCAGTGCTTGCTAGGCATCTCCACCTGAATGTTCCATAGGTTTGTCAAAGTGAAATTTATGAATCCTTTGCTGCTTAAATCTGTTCCTCTTTCTGTGTTCCTTATCTCATCTGGTGGTACAACTATGCATATAGTCACTCAAACCAAACCAGAAACTTGAGTCATGTTACCCTTTCCCTTAATCGTCTAGGGAATTACCTAACCTTTCCTATATTGACTCGTAAATATTTCTTGACTTTGTGTCTATCACCACTGCATATCACCCAACTATCTCTACCCTTGTTGAAGCCTTTAAGCATTTCTCACTGGGATGTTTGTAGTTAAATCCTGATTGGTGTTCCTACCTTTAGGCTCACCCCTTCACATTCATTCTGTACACAGCTAGGTTACAACACTGGTTTAAAACCTATCAGAGGCTCCCTCTGCCTATAGCTAAGGCTTACAATGAGCACTGAGGGGTTGCTTTGGGGGTAAGCCTTTACAGGGGTGGGGGTTCAGGGTGGTAGAACATTGGCAGGACTATCTGGTTGAATTCTTTTACATACTTATGCTTCTGCATAATATTTCACCTTTTGGAAGTTTTCCACTGCCTATGCAATATCTTTTCTCACTATTTCTCATTGACACTTTTTTCTCAGTGCATTTGCCTAACCTGGTGCCACAAAGGGTTCACTTCCTCCCCATCACTAAGAAGTAGCTTAGATCTCATGTCTTCCAGAAGTCTTCTAATCATTCATGTCTTTATTGATTTATTTACTGCTATTTATTGAACAACTGCATTGTTTTAGGCAGCCAATAACATCCCAGAAAGTAGGACATGAGAACATACCTGAGTGCATTAGAGCAGTGCTTTTCAGACTCTCTGTGGTAGTGGACAAGTTGGGTTTTTTGTTTGTTGGGTTTTGCTCTATCATGGACCAAGAAGTGGTCTTGTTGCACGTGGTTAAAATGCAGTTTGGGCCACACGTGACTCACCACACGAATTCAACAACACCCAAACTGGTCTATATCTTGTTTGACAAGTATTACAAACTTGGATGTTACTGCAATTCCAATTGCTATAAACATTTCTGAATGCTTACACTTGATTTCTGAACTTGGCTTGATCCAGACAGGTAAGGAGCCATTTGTTCTTTTATACCAGTCCACAGGCCAACTTTGAATAGCATTGCACTAGACGGTTGCTGTCAGTGCGGTGGTAGAAGAGGGAACAGCTTACACCAGGGGCTCAGGAGAGACCAGACACTTTTCCTGAATGATTGAGCTGTAAGGGCTGGAGAAGTCCTGTTAGAGGAAGGCAAAAATCTTAAAAGATGAGATCTGTTTACCAGCTAAAGGAACATGGCTTTTTAGCCATCAGGAAAAATTAGAGCGTAGAGTGAGGGCAGTTGGAATAGCCTGGGACTGCTGAGTCTATTGTAGTAGGTGTATAGTGCAAGGGGGCTGCTGGAAGGTAAGGGATGAGGCTGGAGTCAGGGGTGGATTTTTTTTTCTGTATTTTTAAAAAATATTTTATTTACTTATTTGTCAGAGAGAGAGAGTGAGAGAGTGAGCAAGCACAAGCAGGGGGAGCAGCAGGCAGAGGGAGAGGGAGAAGCAGCCACCTTGCTAAGCAGGGAGCCCAAGGGACCTGAGCCTAAGGTGAACGCTTAACTGACTGAGCCACCCAGGCGTCCCAGGGGTTGATTTTATTAATTCAACAAATGCTTTCTAAGAGTCAGCTATGTAGCAGATCCTTCCTAGGCCCTGGGAATTAGAAGCCAAGGAGAGACAGTTTTTGCCCTACTGGAGTTTCTTTTTTGTTTTGGGGTTTTGTTGTCGTTGTTGTTGTTTTTAAAGATTTTTATTTATCTGTTTGACAGACAGATCACAAGTAGGCAGAGAGGCAGGCAGCGAGAGAGGGGGAAGCAGACTCCCTGCTAAGCAGAGAGCCTGATGCAGGGCTCCATCCCAGGACCTGAGATCATGACCTGAGCTGAAGGCAGAGGCTTTAACCCACTGAGCCACCCAGGCGCCCCCCTACTGGAGTTTCAAAGTGTTGATAAGGGTCTCTAAGAAGTTAGACTTTTACATGTAAGCTGTCTTCGAAGGATTTTTGAACTGGTGTACAGCATGAACAATTTAATGCGTGGAGAGATGGCTCAGGTGGATTATGGGAAATGATGGCTATTGAATCTGGAAAGTTAGTTGAGAGGTAATTCATCCAGCCTAGAGATGACCAATGTCAGGAAGGAGCAATCAGGGGTTGAGGAAAGGAGTAGGGAAAGGGACTCTTATAAGAAATATTATTAGGGTGATATAAACCATAGGTCTTGAGGGGGTCAGTGGAGTTTAGGAAAGCTTGCAATTTCTGACTTGTGATAAGGTTGATGGTATAATTTGTTGGGAAAGGGCTTTTTTTTTTTTAAGATTTTATTTATTCACCCGATAGACAGAGACCACAAGTAGGCAGAGAGGCAGAGAGAGAGAGGAGGAAGCAGGCTGTCCGCAGAGCAGAGAGCCCGATGAGGGGCTTGACCCCACGACCCTGGGATCATGACCCGAGTCAAAGGCAGCGGCTTTAACCCACTGAGCCACCCAGGCACCCCGGGAAAGGGCTTTTTTGATGGGGGAAGGGATCAGAGCAGTGGTAAACAAACTGTCTGAGGTCACACTAGTTAGGTGCCTGCTGTCTAGTCCTGGAACACATTGTGCTAACCTCTGTCATTGTGTTGGTCAGTGGGTTTCTGTATTTGCGAGCTCCTTGAGAAACTGTGCTGTTTTCTATCCTAAAACTTGGCCACAGGCCTAATGTGTAGTAACAAATCATCACATGTAGTAGATTAAAACAACACAAATTTAAAACTCATGTGGTTTCTTTATTATGTTCTATAGCTCAGAAGTCCAGGTCGGCAAGGGTGATTGTTCTGCTCTGTGTTTCGCAAGGTGTTGGCCATCTGGCCTTTTCTCAGAAGTCTCTAGAATGAATCTGTTTCCAGGCTCATTCAGGTTTCTGACGGAATGTATTCTTTGTGGTTGCAAGACTGAGGTCCCTCTGTCTTTTCTGGCTGTCAGCTAGAGGATATGCTGAGGGCCTCTCTCCAGTTCCTCAGACTTGGGCCCCTACATCTCAGAGCCAGCAATGGTGCTTCGAATCCTCGTGCTTCGAATCTCTTTGCCTTTCTCCTCTGCCACATCTCTCTTGTCTTTCTCTCCTTGCAGCCAGAAACAGTTCTCTGTTTGTAAGGGCTACCATTTAGTTACCTTGGGTCTACCTGGATAATCCAGGAAAATCTCCCTGCTTTAAGATCTGTAACCTTAATTATATCCGTAGAGTCCCTTTTGCAGTGTAACAAAGTCACCGATTCCAAGGATTAGGGCATGAACATTTCAGGGACATTATTTTGAGCATTATTTTGCTAACCGTATTAGTGATTATCCACCAATTCATGTAGGGATCATCATGGTTCTTTTTTTTTTTTAAAGCTTTTTTTTTTTTTTAAAGATTTTATTTTTATTTATTTGTTAGAGAGAGAGAGAGAGCACGAGCACAGGCAGACAGAGATGCAGGCAGAGGCAGAGGGAGAAGCAGGCTCCCTGCAGAGCAAGGAGCTGGATGTGGGACTCCATCCCAGGATGCTGGGATCATGACCCGAGCCGAAGGCAGCCGCTTAACCAACTGAGCCACCCAGGCGTCCCGATCATCATGGTTCTTTTTTTTTTTTTTTAAAGATTTTGTTTATTTATTTGACAGAGATCACAAGTAGGCAGAGAGGCAGGCAGAGAGAGAAGGCAGAGAGAGAAGGGAAAGCAGGCTCCCCGCTGAGCAGAGAGCCCGATGTGGGGCTCGATCCCAGGACCCTGGGATCATGACCTGAGCCGAAGGCAGAGGCCTTAACCCACTGAGCCACCCAGGCGCCCCTGATCATCATGGTTCTTAAACACTTATACATTCTGGCACCTCCTATTTGTACAGGGAAGTACAAAGAAGGTAAGTCTTACCCAGTGTCACAAGGAAATAGGAGCAGAGGTAGATCACAGCCTTC
The DNA here is from genome assembly GCA_003697995.1 of Taxidea taxus jeffersonii. Classification (NCBI taxonomy): domain Eukaryota; kingdom Metazoa; phylum Chordata; class Mammalia; order Carnivora; family Mustelidae; genus Taxidea; species Taxidea taxus. Next base: position 18,657 of record RCUC01109750.1, read on the forward strand.
AGTTCTAGTCTTTCTTCTAATCACCCATCTGTTTATTCATCCCATCCATCTGTCTATCCATCTATCCCATCCATTCATCCTTTCTGTCATTCATTCATTCATAAGCTTTATTTCAAGGGTTTGTGCTAGTTTGGGAAATGAGAAAGAAATTGAGCTACTAAGATAAATAACACCTGATTGTGTCAGCTAATTCTCAATATTTTAGGGTCTCCCATCAAATTTTCTTAAATCCATGAGATCTGGTAATGACTTTGACTTGTGTGGATGATGTTACCATCCCTATTTAGTGAACAGTTTGTTTTTAGTCTGATGTGGCCTCAACCCTGTACCAAGGACTCAGTAAATGTATATAATTATGATTATTGCTGATTGGTTTACTGCCTCTATGTTTGGCCATAAAATGTAGGAAACACCAATAAATACATATTATTGTTTTCATTTTTAACTTTATTCAAATATGTAACCAGTGTTATCAGTTTTTTTATTGATCTTTCCAGAGGTATTTTATGCATGTAACAAAGAAGTTTTTGTTTTATACTGGGCATTAATTATACATTGTAGCAGTTATTTCATAGCAGATAGGTAAAGCTGCTTCATTCTTTTTTGTAACTACATAGGATCACCTTGGGTGAATATACCAGCTTGTCAAGAAGTCTCACCTTGATGATGACTAGCATAGCACAATAAAAATAAATAAACAAGCAAATAAATAAATAAATAAATAAATAAAAAGGAATTTAAAAAAAATCTCACCTTGGTGGACATTTGGAGAGTTTCTACTTCTTTTGCCATTAAAAGATTGTTGTAAAAAAATCTTGTACATGCACCTTTCACACAGATATTAAGCATACACATAGGACAGTTGTACCTCAACAGTTATTGCCAAATTAGAGGTTGTGCCAGTTCACATTCCCATTAGCAATGTATGAGACTGTTTCTCTACACCTTGACCAACAAAATATGTCATCAAACTTTATGGTCCCAAACCATCTGATTAGGAAAAAGTGGTATTTCTATTTTTCTATCTTAATTTGTATTTATCACATGGCTGACTAAGATTGGTCATTTTTTAATATTTTTTTTCTATTTCTATTTCATTTTTTATAAACTCTTTGTATCTTCTGTTTTTCTGTTGGGTATTGGCTTTTTTCTTATTAATTTGCTGGTAGTCTGTTTATTAAAGAAATTAGCTGATGAGATGCATGCATTTCAGGATATGGAATGGGATGTAAGATGCATATATTTTTTCTTTGTTTTATCTTGATTTTATATGCTTAGGCTTTGTCATGCATAAACATTTAATTGTATGTGAACATATTTAATCTTAACATCTTTGTCTTCTGTGCTTTATGTCATTATTAAAAAGGTCTTATTTCAGTATTACAAAATACCTCAGGTTTCACCATTTTTTAAATCCTTTTATTTTGAAATAATTATAGATCTACAGGAACTCATAAAGTTAGTACAGAAAGATTTCATGTACTCTTCTTTAGTCAGTTCCCTTAACCAGCAGATATTTTTATGGTTTTATTTTTTGTGTTTAAATTCTTAATGCATCTGAAACTTATTTTGGTATGAGATATGGATTCCAATGTATTTTTTGCCACTTGGTTACCTGTTCACCCTAACATTATTTACTGAGTAATCTATATTTTGGGGGCACCTGGGTGGCACAGTGGGTTATGCCCCTGCCTTCAACTCAGGTCATGATCTCAGGGTCCTGGGATCCAGCCCCACATTGGGCTCTCTGCTCAGCAGGGAGCCTGCTTCCCCACCTCTCTCTGCCTGCCTCTCTGCCTACTTGTGATCTCTCTCTCTGTGTCAAATAAATAAATAAAATCTTTTTAAAAATCTATATTTTCTCCAGTAATGTAAAATGAATATGTACCAATCATGTGTTAAACTCTTAAGTATACTGGTCATTTTTTAAAAACGATTTAAAGTGCCACAATTTGCAAAGAAGCTGAAATGTCACTGCATATCTTTCCAAGAGCTACGTGTTGAGATGACCAGGGCTGGCCCTCTTTCAAAATTGTATTACGGTGTAATTTGGCCTATTTATCTAGAATTGACTTTGTGGTGTTGTGGGTTATGCTAGGGTACAGGGAAATAACATTTAATTCTTAGCCTCTAGGAGTGCATCTTAGGTTATTCATCCCACTCTATTAAGGTAAAGCCTTTACCCTATGTAGTGCTTAAGGTTAACCGTGCAATCAATCCTTACAAAACCTTTTGGAAGGGTGTATATTATCCTCCTTTTGTAGATAAGAAATAGAGACTAAGAAAGATTAAAACTTCCCAGACCTCAGGTCCTAGAGCAAGTTGGCAGAACTCAGACAGGTCCTGGCCTTTGATTGGCATTATCACACAGTATTCTAGGACGTGTCTCAGATCTGCCTGAGATGCCTTTTCACTCCAGTGATCTGAAATAAAAACTACTTTAACTCCACTGTTCCATCTCTGCTTTAGCAGACCTAAAGGCTTTGACCATTTTTAGTTCCTCCTTTTCAGCGGAAAGTTTAGAGAAAGCCAGATGACTTTTCTAAGGCTTTTCTGGCTCTGAACAATGCTAAAGGAAAAATACAATACTCATTTGCCCATCTTGGTTGTCTGAATTTAGGGGGTAGATTTAGATAATTCTTTTTTTTTTTTAAGATTTTTGTTTATTTATTTGACAGAGATCACAAGTAGGCAGAGAGGCAGGCAGAGAGAGAGGAAGGGAAGCAGGCTTTCCGCTGAGCAGAGAGCCTGATGCAGGGCTCGATCCCAGGACCCTGAGATCATGACCTGAGCTGAAGGCAGAGGCTTTAACCCACTGAGCCACCCAGGCGCCCCAGATTTAGATAATTCTTAAATGCTTCCCCAGATCTATGGTTTTTTTTTATCTTGCTCGTGTTTTCTGTAGTTTTATGTTCTCATGTAGGAAGGAGTGAGCAAAAGCATTTAAAGAATGACAAGTATTTTCATGTGGGTTATTTAGAGGGAAAACATGTTAGAAATTCTTTAATCCAATTAAAAATCACATCTGTTAGGAGAAGTCATGGGGCATGGTTATTGTATAATAAAAAGTATTCTCAATTTTGGTTCTTTATTTTAGCTTGCTAGAATATATTTAAAGACCACCACTTAACATTCTGTATGCACTTTGAGTCTAAGGTTATCAGTTCACACACCATTTTAAGATCCCCTAGGTTCTTGTTAGCTGGAGTGTAGTTGATGTGATATTTTTCATGAGACAGGGGGTTTAGGATAAGTAAAGCGGTTGGGTCTCCAGCTCTGAATTTTCCACTTAAGTGTTAAGAATTATCGCTATACCAAAGTAAGGTCTTCCAGATAATTTTACCCATGTTTCTTGGAAGCCGTGTCTAAGGTCTCCATGGACAACCCTCAAACTGGCCTATTTGGAGACCTAGATACAAAAGTCATTTAGTGTAATTGGAACTTAGGGCCTAAGTGAGTTAATGCAAGGCCAGACACACTCAGGAATCCAGTTCATAAACTAGAATCCTCCAGTCATTCATTTAAAATTGGTTACATATGTAGAACAAAGTGAAGATTGAGCGAAGTTGCAGGTAGGTAATTCTGCTTAGGAGTTCCAGGACTCCTGAGAAAATTGGTGAAATTAAAGCAAAAAGAGCTTGACTAATCTTGTTCTCCTCTCTAGAAGTCATTTTGTCTTTTAAAACCTTCACCCTGCACACCCTTCTGTGCAGTGCTAGAAAATTCCAGTGAGGAACCAACTGTGTTTTTTTGAGATTTGTTGTTGTTGTTGTTAAGATTTGTTTGTTTTAGAGAGGTAGGAAGAAGGGCAGAGGGAGAAAAAGTCTTAAACAGCGTCCGTGTGGAGCCCAACACAGGACTTAGTCCCACAACCCATGAGATCATGACCTGAGCTGAAACCGAGTCAGACACTTAACCAACTGAGACACACAGGTGCCCGTGTTTTTGAAATTTTAAAGAGACTTCTGTCTTACAGTTTGCATTCAGTCTCACATCAGCTTCTGTAATTTTAACAGAACTATCACAGTCTACTAAAGTTTACACACCACATACATTTAAATTATTTCTTTTATATGAAGCGTGGCACCTAATTGCTAACATAGGCAGGCTGTCTTTCTTTCCCCATCTATTGTATGGACAGGCCTCTTCATGCACTGACTTTTCGCTCTGTGTTAATCTCTCTGTGAGGGTGGATGGTCGACACTTCCAAATTTTGTTCCTGAATTTGGAAATTTGTCCCACTAGGGGACTTGAACTTTCTTTCCCTGAGTCTACCTTTACTCCTTTTTGAGACTTTTCCATATGGTGGACTAGGGAGATTAGCAGTAAGGAGAACCACAAGCCATCTCAGGTGTAAAAATCTCAGCTGGACTAGTCTGTGTTAACTTTCTCTTATTAGATATCCCCAGGTTATGTTTCTGCAGGATACACAAGCCTTGCTCCTACTTACCCTTTCAAAGATCTGCTCAGACATGACTTCCTCCAGGAAGACTTTCTTCATCTTTGGCCATACTCTAGCTACCAGGCTGGATTATCTCCTTTTTGCTGCAAAAGCACTCTAGGCTTGGGGCTCCTGTGTGGCTCATTTGGTTAAAAACTGCCTTCGGGGGGCACCTGGGTAGCTCAGTGGGTTAAAGCTTCTGCCTTTGGTTCAGGTCATGATCCCAGGGTCCTGGGATCGAGCCCCACATCGGGTTCTCTGCTCAGCGAGAAGCCTGCTTCCTCCTCTCTCTCTGCCTGCCTATTTGTGATCTCTGTCTGTCAAATAAATAGATTTTAAAAATCTTTAAAAACAAAACAAAACAAAACAAAAAACAAAACTGCCTTCGGCTCAGGTCATGATCCCAGGATCCTGGGATTGAACCCCACATTGGGCTCTCTGCTCTCTGTGGCGAGTCTGCTTCTCCCTCTCCCTCTGTGATCTCTCTCACTTTCACTTTCTCTCAAATAAATAAATAAAATATTAAAAAAAAAGTATTCTAGGCTTGTTGCTATGGTAGAACATATGCTGTATAACTGTTTACTTGTATATGCACTCCAAGAGGGTAAGCAGTCTGTCTAGTCTACATTTTAAAAATAACTTCATTAATATATAATTCACATACCACACAATCCACCCATTCAAAGGGCACAAATCAGTGGTTTTTAGTGTGTTCACAGAGTTTATAGGCAGCACTGCAGTCAACTTTAGAACATTTTCTTCACCCCCAGAGAAAACCTAGTGCCCATTAGTAGACACTCCTCACTTCCCCCTCCAAATCCTCAGCTGAACGAATTACTAGTCTATGGTCCATCTCTGGGTGTTTGCCTTTCCTGGGCATTTCCTGTAAACGAAAGGATGTAATATGAATCTTGTGTGACTTGCTTCTTTTTTTTTTTTTTTAAAGATTTTATTTATTTATTTGACAGACAGAGATCACAAGTAGGCAGAGAGGCAGGCAGAGAGAGGAGGAAGCAGGCCCCATGCAGAGCAAAGAGCCCGATGCAGGTCTCGATCCCAGGACCCTGGGATCATGACCTGAGCCGAAGGCAGAGGCTTTAACCCACTGAGCCACCCAGGCGCCCTGTGACTTGCTTCTTTTACTTAATATGTTTTTGAGGTTCATCTATCTTGTAGCCTGAGTCACTACTTCATTCCTTTTTATTGCCCAGTAATATTTAATTGTATGGATATTCCACAGTATATTTATTGGCTCAGTTGATAGGCATTTGGGTTGTTTCTACTTTTTGGTTGTTACAAGTGAGACAGCTATGAACATTTAGGTACAAGTTGTTGTGAGGACACATGTTCTCGTAGAGACATCCTAGAAGTAGGGTCAAGTGGTAACTCTATGTCATACTGTTTTTTACAGTGACTGCACCATTTTACAATCCCAGCAGCAAGATATGAATGTTCCATCACCTCCACATCCTTGCCGAGACTAATTGTCTGGTTGTTGTTTTTTTTATTACAGTCATGCTAGTGGTGTGAAGTGGTTGTTTGGTCTACTTTTGAATCCCCAGCATAGGGCCTACTGCGGGCTTAACCAATGGTAGTTGATTAGCTATGTCTTTTTTGCCATCTTGCTCCCTTACCACCCTCAACATTGGAAAGCTGGGTGCAGTAGTGGATGTGCAAAGACTACAGTGCTATTGAATTCTGAATAGCTGCTCTGCGACATAATAACTGTGTGATTGGGAGCAAGTTACTTAACTTCTCTGAGCTTCAGTTTCCTTATCTGTGACATAGAAATAATGAGATCTCTTTCACAGTGTTGCTATGAAGATTAAATAGATAATGTAAATGAAACACCTAGTGTAGTACTTGATACAGAGCCCTGGATAAGTGGGTGCTGTTATTCTTTTGGATTACTTGGGTGGCAACTGGTTCTCTCTTGCCTCAGGAAATAGAGACAACATTTGATTTCAGATGTGCCTGGTTGCGCTACCAGTGGTATGTGGGGTAAGCTCCCTAAGTTTCTTCAAGAAAACTCCCTCCTCACAGGATTTGTTAACACCTCTTCAGTTTTTGAGCAATACTCCAAGACTCCCAAGGCCTGATGAGAGAGCGGATTATCATCTGTGGTTCTGCCTCTTCTTTATCAATCCCTACTCAAGCTTTAACCAACTGTTTCACAGATTTGCTTGCATCTATTAACTCATTATTAAAATGGTATTCTTTTCTGGAATACCAACTTTTAAAACTTTAATCAAGGCAACTTTTTAATTGCAAAAATCCCCAGTAAGGATTCCACGTTGTCATAGGTTGATTTGGGCATTGGACACCCATCCAAGGATTAACCAGATCCTGCTTAGCTTCCAAGATCAGATGAGATTAGGTGTGTTCAGGGTATTATGGCCATAGATTGATTTGGGCAATGGAGAAAAGTCTTTCCGACCTTTGTCAGAGAAAAGGTCTGCTTTGCCTAGTATAGCTTGTTGCTGCCTTGCTTTTTAATTTTTGAAAGCAAAGGAACTGCTTTCATTTGAGGCACACAGTGGCAAAGTTCCCAAGGCAGGAAGTATTTGTTCATCCCAATCTCATATATAGTAGTCATGAAGAAGATAGTTTTTGTTTTACTTGTTTGTGTTTTATTGTGATTTTTTTATTGTATCGGTGTTTTTACCTGAGAGCTAAGTCTCTAAAAGAAACAAATGTGACATCAACAAATGTGACATCAACAAATGTGACATACTTACCCTTCAGGATCTTTGTCATTCAGCCCCAGCCTGCCTGTCCAAGTTAGCTGTTGCTTCTCTTTCCAAATTCTCATGTGCTACAACTAGGGCTCATGGGCTATGAATGGGCACCCTCTGAAATTTCCCAAATCCCCATTTTTGTAAGAAAACATGTGGTAAGAACAAAACCAAACGGTTGATGATTTGGGGGGTTGGGAGGGGCAGGTAAGGACAGGTGGGAAATAACTTACTAAGAAAAAGGGAAAGAAGAGGGTTTTATTATCAAAGAGTAGAAAGGAGTGGTGGAAGGTAACTGTGAATGTGGGGAGTGGACTCAGACACTGGAGCTGAGAATTTGGGACTTGATGTGATTTATAGTAGGGTATCATTGTAGGTTCTGGAAAAGAAGATAAAAGTGATAAGTTAGGATGACTTTTTCTTCCCTGGTTATAATATTAACCATAAGCATGCATTTAAAGGAAATAAGAGTAGAGGCAGGAGTTATCCAGGTCCATTTGCAGTGATACAGGTAGGCAGTGGGGTTCTAATTGTTAGCAGTGAGAATGATGGGGAAAGGTTTCATCTAAGAAAAGTCAGAAAATTTTAGCAGTTTACAGGTTAGAGGTGAAAGAGTGGAGTCAAATATGATTGCCATGTTGTGGATCAGAAGAAAAGTCAAGCCACTAATATCAGTGTTGGGTAAAGAAGCCAGCTGGTGGGAAGAGTTGGGAAGATGAGTTCCTTTTGAGATTAGTTAGGTTTCATATGACAGTGGAATGTCCAGGTTACAGTGTTTATTGGCAGTTGGGAATGGTGAACTCCACATAGGTACAGGGTCAGGGTTCAGAGTATAGATTTCGGATGTTATTATAGTAGTAGGAGCAAGTAGATTTTTAAAAATGCCACAGTCCTTCCTCGGCAGGGAGCCTGCTTTACTTTTCACCTCTGCCTGCCACTCTGCCTGCTTGTGTGCTCTCTCTCTCTCTCTCTCTCTGACAAATAAATAAATAAGTAAGTAAGTAAGTAAATAAATAAATAAATAAATAAAATCTTTTAAGAAAAATGCCACAGATTAAGGGGAGAAACCCCCAGCATGGGAGTATGAAGAAAAAACCCAGCAGAACAAAATGATAAAGGGATGACTGATGGACAGGCATGAGGCCAGTTAGAGGAGTGCTGTGTTCTAAAAGCCAAAATCACAGCTTCAGAAAAGGAGTGGTCAGCAGTGTGGGACTTCAGGGAAATCAGGGTAGGTAAGAACTCTGAAAAAGCCTTTGAGTTTAGCGAGAAGGAGGTCCCTAACCTTTGTGTACAACTCCAGTGATAGAGGACACATTTAACCAAGCAAGATGGTTACCTGATGACAGTCACAACCATCTCTAAGCACCACCTAGAGATGCGGGGGCCCAAAATCCCCACTGTTATGAATCACAGTTATTTTGGATCTATTCAGGAATAATCCCTTTCCCTTATTTTATCATTATATGCCTATTCTTAGTTTTTCCATTTAGATTCAGCAACTGGGCTGCTCCAGCACAGTGAAGGTCTTGTCCCTGCTGTTATTGATTTACCAGCATAAGCCACAAACAGTTAAACTCTCCTGTCACAACCCATGAGATCACAGGTAGGCAGAGAGGCAGGCAGAGAGAGGGGGAAGCAGGCTCCCTGCTGAGCAGAGAGCCCCATGTGGGGCTTGATCCCAGGATCCTGGGATCATGACCTGAGCTGAAGGCAGAAGCTTTAACCCACTGAGCCACCCAGGTGCCCCACAACCCATGTTTTCTAATGAAAAGTAAATATGTACCAAACAGTAAGTTTGGCTCTCCATTGTCTAGCTTATTGGCAAGGACCCCTCTGTTACTTGGTGCTCTTCCCTTTCCTCTCGTGATAAGTTTTTGTTGCTTATATTTCTCATTTTTGCTTTTTTTCTAGGACTTGTCTTATATTAAGATTGATACTAGGTAAATAAAGAAGCATTCTCAGTAGAGAATAAAGGGGAACTGGGGTCATAAAAAGGGTAGAATGACAGTGGTGGCTTAGGGAAGGGGTTTTATGGAATTGAGGAAAAGATTGCATGGTTACTATCCTTAAAACTATAGCTCAGCCTTCTAAGAACTTCATGAATGATGTTTGAGTGAGAGAGGAAAATCAACACACTTAATATAAGCATGATGCAAAGTTAGATTCCTAAATTTTATTTGGAAAAATCACAAACCCTATAGCTCAGATAACACATTGGAGGAAATCCAATAAATACTGCACCTGCTTTGTGTGGGAAAAAAGTGAAAGAGCAAAGGTGAAATCCTTTATAATTTAAGTGGTGTGGCTTAGTAGGAGGGCTGCATTTTTATATAATGATTGATTATTTGAGCTACTGAAGACTATCAAAAAGAAGTTCTAGATGACAAAAAAAGTAGCTAGCTACTATGATATTTGGATATCTGAAAGTTGGAAAATTGTAAGTGATAAGTACCTCTATAGAAAGCTCTATAGAAGTGATAAGTACCTCTATAGAAAGCTATTCTGAGAAACAAGGTGGGATCGGGAGGGAGACAAACCAAAAGAGACTCTTAATGTCATAAAACAAACTGAGGGGGGTGGGGCGGGGGAGAGGGGTTGGGAGAGGGTGGTGGGGTTACATTATATGTTTAAATAAAAAAAAGCTTAAATAAAATAAATTTTTTAAAAAAGCTATTCTGGGGCGCCTGGGTGGCTCAGTGGGTTAAGCCGCTGCCTTTGGCTCAGGTCATGATCCCAGAGTCCTGGGATCGAGTCCCGCATCGGGCTCTCTGCTTAGCAGGGAGCCTGCTTCTCCCCTCCCCTCTCTGCCTGACTCTCTGCCTACTTGTGTAATCTCTGTCTGTCAAATAAATAAATAAAATCTTTGAGAAAAAAAAAAAAAGCTCTTCTGAAAAGATCTTATATGGCCTTAGTTAGTCTGAAGATTCTGTAATTTATTTTTGCTAAAATTTTTTCATAGACTTTATTTCACTTAAAAAATTTTACAATAAGAAAATTATTTTAAAAATTTTAAATATTTACTGGATTTATGTTTGGTCAAATTAGTAATATACAATAAACAAAGGGTAAAGAAACATTTTTATATTTGGTTATTTTTGTTAATTATGAATACTTCAGATTTGTAATACTCTATCTTTAAATTTGCTGTCCAAAAGGGAAAACACAACCAATTTGGGGGAAATTTATATTGGCAATAGGAAGGAATGTGTTTTTGCTAAAACCTACACATAGCAGTACTGAATTTTGGTACTTTTTTGTATTTTTGTAAGTGAACCTCAAAGGTGAAGCTAATGAAGAATAAGGTCAACTACCTTTGTACAATTTATCTGGGCCCCAGTTTCTCAACTGAAAGCCAATAAAGAGAAACTTCAGAATTCCTAGTACACTATCTCAACAATACTATCTTCTAGACTATTGTTATACATAATATTAAGCATATAAGATTAAATACATATACTTTATAGTATATGAATACTGTTATATATGTACATATTATTGTTATAGTTTAATTATACAAGTACAAATTATACAGTACATATATATTATACAAATTATACAGTACATATGTATTATATTATAGAATATAATATTATAATATATATATAATATTAGATTATAGTGTGTGTGTGTGTATACCCTATAATTTAAATGCGTTGTGTCTCCCTTTAAGCCATGAGAATTTAGTTAAGTGGTCATAATTCAAATGAGTAAAATACAACTAATCTTATCCGTAGAGTTAAAAAAAAATGCAATTGACCTTAATGAAAACTCATTCCTCACGTTTCTCAGAATCAAATCCTATTAAATATTTCTTTTTAGTTTTTTTAGTTTTTAAAGATTGTATTTATTTATTTGTTAGAGAGAGAGCGAGCACAGGCAGACAGAGTGGCAGGCAGAGTCAGAGGGAGAAGCAGGCTCCCCGCCGAGCAAGGAGCCCGATGTGGGACTCGATCCCAGGACGCTGGGATCATGACCTGAGCCAAAGGCAGCCGCTTAACCAACTGAGCCACCCAGGCGTCCCAGGAAATCTTTTTTTTTTAAAGATTTTATTTATTTATTTGACAGACAGAGAGCACAAGTAGGCAGAGAGGCAGGCAGAGAGGCAGAGGGAGAAGCAGGCTCTCCGCTGAGCAAGGAGCCCGATGTGGGACTCGATCCCAGGACCCTGAGATCATGACCTGAGCCGAAGGCAGCGGCCTTAACCCACTGAGCCACCCAGGCGTCCCTAAAGGAAATCTTTTGAGAACATCAAATATAGCTTCTTAGTAAAAGTCAAGAGCACAAGTGGAGTAAAATTAAATAACAAGGTATGCTGGGATTGCTCAGCTGGTTAAGCGTCTGCTTTTGGCTCAGGTCATGATCCCAGGATCCTGGGATCAAATCCTGCATTGCACTCCTTGATCAGTGGAGAGTCTGCTTCTCCCTCTGCCACTTGCCCTGCTTTTGTGCTCTCTCTCTCTCTGACAAATAAATAAATTCTTTCAAAAAAATTAAACAACAAAATGACGAAAAGTTGACTTTGTCATGTAAGTTATTTACAGAGAAATATTTATTATAGGCTTGTGCTTGTAACTTAAATTTGAAGCTCAGAAAGCTGAGTCTTGGGGCACCTGGGTGGCTCAGTGGGACCTGAGACTTTAGCTCAGGTCGTGGTCTCAGGATCCTGGGATTGAGCCCACATCCTGCTCTCTGCTCAGTGGGGAACCTGCTTCACTCTCTCTCACTGCATGCCTCTCTGCCTACTTGTGATCTCTCTCTCTGTGTCAAATAAATAAATAAAATCATAAAAAAAAATGAAAAAGGAAAAGAGAGCTGGGTCTTCCTGCTGGCCAGTGCAACAAAATGTGATCATCAGCTATGATAGTTTTCTTTACTTATTGATTGATTAATACCATAAACATTTCTTGCTTCACCACCCCTCAGCTAGTTCTGTATAAGGTACAAATTTGTAGGCAGCATCCCTCCCACCATACCCCATAAGAACTTAGAGTTTTAGGTGATGTAAGACAAGTTTGCAAATAATAACATGAAATGCAGTATGATGGCTACCAAATGTAGAAGTACATGCATGAGTGAGAACCAGAATATTAATGACTAGTGTGGCATGGATGTCCAACCTATCAGATAAGATGCGAAGCCATGAAAAACTGACCTGGCTGTCCCAATGCAGAAAAGCAGAATATCAGGGCTGGTTATGTATACTATGCTATAGGGCTGCATATAATTTGTATAATTTAGTGATGTATTCACCTGAATAATAATATACGGTACTAAACTAGTCTGACATCAGTTTTAGACAGAACAATATTTCTAACATCATGAATTCTCCATAGAATCTCTTCAAGCAGAAGTTGAGATAAGCTTAGCAAGCAGGCTTAGAAACACCCATGTGTGCGAAAATCCTCGAAAGAATGGATGAACTCATCTTCTCCCTTCCCCTTTCATATGGACTCACCCATGAATGTGAAAGGAAGGTGTGTATTAAGTATTAATACATAGCAGGAAGAAAATCCTAGGGACACTTCTGGGCCTAGGATCAGGACCAGCTGGGCCAACCTGCTTCTGTAGTTCTGTCCTAAAACGTTTTTCTTCACACTATAAGAAATGCTTTATTTCATTTTCCTAAGTACCTAAAACACCCAATTAAACATTCATTTGTGTTAACAAGCATTATCTTAAAATAAGAAAGTAAGAGTGCAGTGTTTACCTAAATGTGATTGAAGGCTCATTAGAATGAGATTGCTATGGTGGTGAGGGGGTGGGGAGCCCTAGAAATATGCCTTTTCAAAAGTATCTTAGAAAAATCTAAGGCATATTAAAGTTTAATAATTTCTCTCTCTCTCTCTTTTTTTTTTTATTTTTTCTTTTTTTAAGATTTATTTATTTATTTATTTGACAGACAGAAATCACAAGTAGGCAGAGAGGCAGGCAGAGAGAGGGGAAGCAGGCTCCCTGCCTAGCAGAGAGCCCGACGCGGGGCTGGATCCCAGGACCCCAGGATCATGACCTGAGCCGAAGGCAGAGGCTTTAACCCACTGAGCCACCCAGGTGCCCCTCTCTCTCTCTTTAAAAGATTTTGTTTATTTGTCAAGGAGAGAGAGCACAAGCAGGGAGAGCCACAGGCAGAGGGAGAAGCAGGCACCCCACTGAGCAAGGAGCCTGATGTAGGGCTTGATCCCAGGACCCTGGAATCATGACCTGACCTGAAGGCAGAGGCTTAACCAATGAGCCACCCAAGTGTCTCAAGACCTTGAGATTGTGACCTGAACTCATATATAATCTCATTCTAAATAATAATGAAATTGCTCTCTTTCCAGTATCTAGCTAACAAGAGTTGCAAGTTAATGAATTGTTCTGTTTCTTGTTGAAGGACTAGGTAATTGTGTACTTGGAACATTTTTGGTGGGATTAGGGCCCTGGTAGATAGTTGTGCTGGGGAATTTAGGGCAGAATGCTCTGGGCATAAGATGTACCCAAATATGGTTTATCTTGAGGACCTAGGGAAGGTGTTCTCTCTCCTCTGTTGCACCAGAAGTCTCTGTAGCCAGAACTCCAGTTAAATCTATATTTACTCACTCTGTGGGCTAAGTCAGTATTTGTGGCTTTTCTAGAAAACTAAGTGTCCATTATACTTTTGTTTTAATGGAATACTTTGAATTTCCCAACAACTGAAATATAAATGCACTTTAGAAACCAAGCTTCTTACAGGTTGAGTTATAGATGTTGAAATATAGGCTTCTTCTTGCCTAACTTCCATGAGGATATGGCCAGTGCATCTTCACTTGGGACTGTAGTTTCCTTTTTTTCTACTTTGTTCTTTCTTCCTGTGAGGTCCGAATTCTCATCTTATGCATATATATACATATTCACACAATTTCAGCCTCTCTTCTACCACCAACTTTTCCTGGTCCTACAAATGTATTCAGGATATTTTTATGTTTGAAATAAATCTTTCACTCTACCACCTTATATCTTCCTTCTCCTATAAATAAATAGCTGAGTAATAGCAGGATAAGATGGGAGAAAGCCCAGAAGTCATTTAACCTGAGAGATGAACCCAACTCTTCTTTGGAAAAATTTTCAAATCTTCAGTCTTCACAACTGGACCAACTCTTGGGGTTCCTCCAGCTTAAACCTTCCTCAAATATACATAAAATTTATGTATATTTATGCTAACTAGTTTCAGTTTCTCCTTAACACTTAGGGACCTACATTTGATTTTTACCACTCAGCTGTGCAGTATACTTACAAATTTCCAAATTTTGTGCTAGTTTCAGAATTCATTAGTTTTTTTTTTTCATTTTAATTCATTTTAACTGTTCTTACACTGGAAAACTAGTTTTCCTTTGTAACTTCTTGCACACTACCAATACTAGCTGTTGGCTTAACATTCTTTGCTTGCCTATTTTTCTCCCTCCCTCCCTCCCTCCCTTCCTTCCTTCCTTAGGTTTATTTATTTATTTGGGAGAGGGGCGGGGAGGGGCGGAGGGAGAGAAAATCTCAAGCGGACTCTGCATCAAGCCCAGAGCCTGTCATGGGGCTCAATTCCACAACCTTGAGATTGTGACCTGAACCAATCTGAACAATTCCACAACCTTGAGATTGTGACCTGAACCAATGTCTCTGAAACCAAGAGACATTGCTTAACTGACTATGCCATTCAGGTGCCCCTCTTTTCTTTCTTTTTAAAAAAAATATTTTAAAGTGGAACTCTTAGATATACAGAAAAGTAGAGATATATAATTAATATCCATGCACTACCACAAAAATTATCAACAGTTTGCCAGTTTCTTAATATCATTTTTTAAAGAAAAGCCATCTTTTTCTCATAAAATAGTATATACTCATTTTGGAGGATTTAAGCAATGGAAGAAAACCCAAGGAAAAATATGTGTTTTTTTAAAATAAATCAAATCCAATCACCTAGATGTATTGTAATAATCACAGAAGTGGTTTTATTGTTAGATATTATTATTATTATATCGACATCATTCCAGATATCTTTTCTAGGTGTGTGTGCAGATGAAATGCTGGCTCTGGTTGACTAGCTGGACAGCTAAACATACATTTTTACAAAGTTGGTCATTTAGACTACCTATGAATAAAAACATTCAATTTAACTCTGCATGACTTTATGAGGCAAAAAAGAAACTGAAGTGAACCTGAAGAGATTGTAGAACTTCAAACAAATGTTTATTCACACAGACAGGTTTCTTAAATGAGCCCTTAAATTATGAAAAAAGATTATGAAAAACATGAAAAGGTTGGAGTTATTCTTTTTTTAAAAAATTTAGACAGTCATAATTTTGGGCCGTATTAATTGACTCAGCAGAACCTAGGTTCAGCGACCAGACCATCAGGTTACTCAACTCTGTGTCTTGGTTTTCCTCATCTGTAGAGAAGGATAGAGTTGTTGGGGATGTAAATGAGTTGATAGACATAAAGAAGCAACTGTATAATAAGCATTCAGTAAACATTATTTATAGTTATGCCCTTATGTTGTAGAGATTTATAATATTTACATTTTGTTCTGTAGTCCTGATATTCTTTCCATATTTGAATGGACTCTGCCTACCACCAACCAGTCTTTTTAAAAGGGCTTCTCTATTTCTGAATTTTTTGATTCATCTATATAATGGCTTGATTTTGTTACCATATAATTTTTTCAAGAAAGCTGATGTTATATTCCTTAAGTTCTCCCATTTTTTAAAGAGGTATTTCTGCTGCATTTGTGCTTGAGCAAGATCTCTAGTTAGGTATAATATTCCTTTATACCTTTATACTTTGTTTCTTTCAAAATGTTACATTAATTCACATATCATTGAATGTTGCTTTAGAGAAGTCTGATGCAGCCTGAATTTCTTCTCTTTTGCATATGATTTGCTTTTGGGGAGATTTTAAAGTCTTTTAAATTAATATTCAGGAAATTAACTCTTTTTACATTGTGTAAATTCACTGTGTTTTGGTTGATAGTTCTGTGAGTTTTGACTCATAGAGTCATGTAACTGGCATCAGAGTAAAGATACAGCTATTTCTCTCACCCTAAAACATTTCCTTGTGTTGTGTTTTGTATTCACACCTTCTTCCAAACTCCATTCCCTGGCAACCACTAATATGTTCTCTCTTTATAGCCTTGCTTTCTTCAGGATGTTGTAAATGGAATCCTGTAGTATGTGGTATATTTTACTCAGCATAAGCATATTTGAGATTCATCCATGCTGGAATATCAGTAGTCTTTGTTTTTATTGCTGAGTAGTATCTCATTAAAAGGATATGCCATAGTTTGTTCATACACTTATTAGTTGTAGAACATTTGGGTTGTTTACAGTTTGGGGTGATTATGAATTAAGTCACCATAAACATTTGTATATAGGTTTTTGTTTGAATTTTTTCTGGATATATTTAATTTGCCTTCTGTGAAGTTTCTTTCTCCAGGTAAGATACATTCGGATGTACTGAGGGTTTGAACTTCAACGCACGAATTTTAAGGGGATTCAGTTCAATGTATAACACTTGATTTTTCACTTCCACCACAAATATTATCTGCTACTTGCCAGGCACTAATCGAGGCACTAGCAATAGTGAGGCTCAGTTTCTTTCCTTTTGATGAATGGAAAGATAAGAATTAATAAACAGACATTTGCAATATTATGCAATAAGTGCTGTCACAATTTATTATGAGTACACCTCCATGAGACACCTAAACCTGACTGATTAGATCAGGGATGACATCTCAGAGGAAGTGATGTTTATGCTGGATCCTTCCCAATAGGATGCAATAGTTGCACAATTGTTCTCCCTCCTTCCAAACCACACCCTCAGTTACCCAGCCCTGGACTATGCCACCCAGTTAATCTTTCCAAGCACCACCTTAGTTAAGACATTCCCTGGTTGGGAAACCTCTAATGACTCCTCATCATCAACAGAACTAACTCCAAAATAAAGTCTTTATTCTGGCTTTTGGTGCTTCCACGATCAAGTTCTACCCCTGGAATCTACCATTCCTGTTTTGACCTTTCCTTTGTTCCCCTCCTTAATTCTATGTATTATCAAATAGAATATCAAATATCAAAATAGATTAACAAACATTTTGGAAATACACCAGGAGCTCTTTAATGGCATGCAGGCAGGATTTTTGTTTTGTTTTCTATTATATCACTGGCACCTAAAACAGTGCTTGACCTGTAACAGATTCTTAAGAAAATTGGTTGATATATATGCACCCAACATAGAATTACCAAAATAAAGAAAGCAAATATTAACAGATCAAAAGGGAGAAAATGAGAGCAATGCAATAATAGAAGGGGATTTTAACATCCCACTTGATCAATGGATAGATTAGACAGAAAATTAGTAAGGAAACATCAGCTTTAAATGACACATTAGACCAGGTAGACTTAGTAGATACATTCGGAACATTCCATCCAAAAGCAGCGGAATTCACATTCTTCTCAAGTACATATGGAACAATTCCAGGATAGACCACATGTTAAGCCACAAAACAAGTCTCAGAAAATTCAAGATTAAAATCACATCAAGCATCATTTCTGACCACAATGATATGAAACTAGAAATCAGTCACAAGAAGAAAACTGGAGGGGTGCCTGCATTGCTCAGTCAGTTAAGTGCCTGCCTTCAGATCAGGTTGGGATCAAGCTCCATGTCAGGGTCTCTGCTCATTGGGAGCCTGCTTCTTCCTTTCCTCCCCACTCATGCTCTCTCATGCTATCTCTCTCTCTCAAATAAATAAAATCTTCTAAAAAAAACTGGAAAACTATAAATACACACAGATTAAACAGCATGTTCCTGAACAACTACTAAGTGATAGAAATTAAAAGAGAAATAATGAAACACCTAGAATGAACAACCTACCAAAACCTCGGGACACAGCAAAAGTAGTTCTAAGAGGGAAGTCCATAGCAATACAGGCCTACCTCAAGAAAAAAGAGAAATCTCAAACAATTTAATTTTATACTGAAAGGAAGTAGAAAAAGAAGGAATCAAGTCCAATGTTAGTAGAAGGAAGGAAATAATAAAGATCAGAGCAGAAATAAATGAAATAGAGACAAAAGGCCAAAAGCCCAGCAGAACTAAGAGCTGGTTCTTTGAAAAGATAAACAAAATTGACTAACCTTGAACTTCACCAAGGAAAAAAGAGAGGATGCAAATTTTTTAAAAATCAGAAATGAAAAAGTCATAACTCATACCGTAGAAATACAAAGGGTCATGAGACTATTATGAATGATATACACCCAACAAATTGGACAGTCTTGCAGAGATAAATTCCTAGGCATTTACAGTTTTCCAAGACTGAAACAGGGAGAAAAAGAAAGTCTTAATAGAGTAATTGCTAGTAAGGATATGAATCATTAACCAAAAACCTTCCGACAGACACAAGTCCAGGACCAGACAGATTCACTGGTGAATTCTACCAAACATTCAGAGAAGATTTAATATCTATCCTTCTCTAATTCTTCCATAAAATTGAAGAGGAGGGAAGGCTTCTAAACTCATTTCACAAGGTCAGCATTACCCTCATACCCAAGCGAGACAAGGAGTTGCAGGGTAATATCCCTTGTAAACCTAGATGCAGACATTGGCAACAAAATATTAGCAAACTGAATTCAACAATAAATTAAAATGATCATACCCTGTGATCAAGTGAAATTTACTCCAGGGATGCAAAGATAGTTCAGCACCCACAAAACAATCACTGTGACACAGCATATTAACAAAATGAAAAGTAAAAATTATATGATCATCTCAGGAGATGGACAAAACGCATTTGACAGAATCAACATCCTTTTACGTTAAAAACTCTCAACAAAGTGGGTATAGAGAGAATATATCTCAGCATATAAAGGCCATATATTAAAAACCAATAGCTTATATCATCCTTATTTGTGAAGAGCTGAAGGCTTTTCCTTTAAGGTAAGTAACAAGACAAGGATGCTCACTATCCCCACTTTATTCAACATAGTATTAGAAGTCCTAGCCACATAACCTAATCAAGGAAAAAAAAAAAAGGCATTCAAATTGGAAAAGAGAAGGTAAAACTGCCACCATTTGCAGATGACATGATATTGTGTATAGAAAACCCTGAAGACTCTACTAAAAAACTATTAGAAGTGATCAATGAATTCAGTAAAGTTTCAGGATACAAACTTAATATGCAAAAATCTGTTGCATTTCTGTACACTGATAACAAAGTATCAGAAAGAGAAATCAAGAAAATATTACATTTATAATCACATCAAAAAGAATAAAATATGTAGGAATAAATTTGACCATGTAGATGAAAGATCTGTACACTGGAAAGTGTAAGGCATTGAAGAAAGAAATGGAAGGTTTCCTGTGTTTGTGGATTGGAAGAATTAATATTGTTAAAGTGTCCATACTATCAAAGCAATCTCCAGATTCAGTGCAGTCCTTATCAAAATTCCAGTGACATTTTTCACAAAACTAGAGCAAATAATTATATTTGTAGGGAACCACAAAAGACCTTGGCTAACCAAAACAATCTTGAGAAAGAACAAAGCCAGAGCTATTACACGCTCAGATTTCAAACTATACTACAAAGCTATAGTAATCAAGACAGTATGATACTGGCATAAAAACAGACACATTGATCAATGATAAAAAATGGAGAGCCCAGAAATAGACCTACACCTGTATGTTCAAAGGAGTCAAGAATATATGATGGGGAAAGGTGAATGAATGGTGTTAGGAAAACTGGGCCTCTATCTTACACCTTATGCAAAAAGCAACTCAAAAATGGGTTAGAGGGGTGCCTGCGTGGCTCAGTGGGTTAAAGCCTCTGCCTTAGGCTCAGGACATGATCTCAGGGTCCTGGGATCGAGCCCCACATCGGGCTCTCTGCTTAGCAGGGAGCCTGCTTCCCTTCCTCTCTGTCTGGCTGCCTCTCTGCCTACTTGTGATCTCTGTCTGTCAAATAAATAAGTAGATAAATAAATAAATAAATCTTTTAAAAAAATGGGTTAGAGACTTGAATGTAAGACTTGAAACCATAATTCTCCTAAAGAAAATATAGGCAGTAAACTCCTTGACATCAGTCTTAGTTATCTTTGGTTTTGTTTTTTGGTTCTGACTCCAAAGGCTGGGAAAACAAAAGCAAAAGTAAACAAATAGAACTACGTCAAACTAAAAAGCTTCTGCAGGGGGCACCTGGGTGGCTCAGTCAGTTGAGCATCCAACTCTTCATTTTGGCTCAGGTGGTGATGTTGGGGTCCTGAGATTGAGCCCCGTGTTGGGCATTTGCTCAGTGTTGAGTCTGCATCCCTTCTCCCTCTCCCTCTTCCTCTCCCCTGGCGCTCTCTCTCTCTCTAAAATAGATAAATCTTAAAAAAAACAAAAACAAAAAAAACTTTGGAGTGAAAGAAACTGTCAACAAAATGAAAAGGCAACCAACTGAATGAGAGAAGATTTTCACAAATCATATATCTGATAAGAGATAAATATCCAAAATGTGTAAAGAACTCATACAATTGAACAAAAAATGATCAACCCAATTAAAAATGGACAGAGGGGTGTGCCTGGGGGGCTCAGTGGGTTAAGCCTCTGCCTTTGGCTCAGGTCATTATCTGAGAGTCCTGGGTTAGAGCCCCAAGTCCAGCTCTCTGCTCAGCAGGGAGCCTGCTTCCTCCTCTCTCTCTCTGCCTGCTTACTTGTGATCTCTCTCTCTCTCTCTCTCTGTGAAATAAATAAAACCTTTTAAAAAAAATGGACAGGGGTGCCTGGGTGGCTCAGTGGGTTAAAGCCCCTGCCTTCGGCTTGGGTCATGATCTCAGGGTCCTGGGATTGAGCCCCGCATCGGGCTCTCTGCTCAGCAGGGAGCCTCTTTCCTCCTCTCTCTCTGCCTGTCTCTCTGCCTGCTTGTGATCTCTGTCTGTCAAATAAATAAATAAAATTTTTTTTAAATGGACAGAGGATTTGAATAGACATTTTTCCAAAGAAGACACAAATGGCCACTAGGCACAAGAAAAGATGCTCAACATCACTAATGATCAAGAAAATGTAAATCAAAACCAAATGAGATATCACCTTACACCTATCAGAATGGTTGTCATCAAAAAGACAAAAAATAACAGGTATTGGCCAGGATGTGAAGAAAAGGAAATCTTTGAGTACTGTTGTGGGAACATAAATTGGCTTAACCATTATGGAAAACCGTAGAGGTTCCTCAAAAAATTAAAAATAGAGCTACCATATAACCCAGCAATTCTACCAGGTATTGATCTGAAGAAAACAAAAACAGTAATTCAAAAAATACATGTTGACTGCAGCTTTACTTATCACGTGTTGTACATCTAAAACTAATATAATATTGTATGTCAATTATAGCACAATAAATAAAAATCAATCATATCCAGTAAAAAAAAAAAAGGCTGAGAAATGGAAGCAATCAAAGTGTTCATCAGTGATCAACGGGTAAATGGATAAAGAAGATGTGTATGTGTAACTTGAGGGTACTATGCTAAGTGAAATAAGTTAGACACAGAAGAACAAATACTACATAATAGCACTTATATGTGGAATCTAAAACACAAAATGCAGACTTACAGATACAGGAAAAAGATTGGTCATTGCCACAGAGAGGGGAGTTGGGGGTGAAATGGGTGAAGGGGATTAGGGGGTACAAACTTTAGTTATAAAATCAGTTGCAGGGATATGGTGTACAACATGGGGAATATAGTCAGCACTGTATTAACTTTGTAAGGTGACAGAAGGGTAACCAGATTTATTGTGGTAACCATCACACAATGTATACAAACGTCAAGTCACTATGTGTACATCTGAAACTGACATAATGTGGTATGTTAGTTATACCTTAATAAGTAAAATTCGATCAATCCTATCCAGTAAAAAGAAAAAAAAAGCAATAATATTAGTTGAGTAAACAAATGAGTGAGTTTTCCCTTGGAGATCCCTCTGCTTGCAGTACGTGTCCCTCCTCTCTGCCAGGTGCATGCATTTTTGCGTATTGGAATCCTATTCTCAAAGCTCAGGTCATGTATCCTCCCCTCCCACAGGCCTTTCTTCTTGGTCACGTGGGCCAGAAGTAAGCCTTTGTTCCTAGAAGCTGTACTCTCTGTCAGCTGTTTTCCTGACCCTGTGTTCTGCTTTGCATTTTAGATATCTGTGTAGGCATTTCTTTTTCCTGCCAAATTGGAAGTTATTTGAATTGAGAGGCCTTGGTTTTAAAATAATATTGTATCCTGCTCAGCACTTCCTTGCACAATGACATAACTTTGGTTTGAAGAGAAAATGAATGAGGGGAATATGGCATTCACTGGAACAAAGTGGAGAAGAAGGCCTAAGGGGTGAGGTATTTGGTCTGGCCCTCTTGCCTTGCCTTGACTTCCTTTTTTTCTTCTGTGTTTACCACATTTCAGAATTCATTGAGCAGGTATTTCTTGAGTGTCTGTTTTACTCCAGACATTGTTCTAGGACTTGGGTTACAAACAGGAGTGAAAGTGTCCTTGAGGTACCCCTTACTTCTTCTGACAGAGAATCAAGTCCTGTTGGTCCTGGTGGTCACTCCCATTTGTACAGTTTTTTGGATGCTTGTCTCAGACTTACTCATCCCATTTTCTAGGCTCTTTCCACATGGGGAGGCTATCTGAGGGTAGGGCTCCTGTCTTTATTGTCCCGTTCCCTACTACATTGAATTTAGTTTTGCACCCGCTAATAGTTTAAGCAGCTTCTTTATTTACCCCGAATGTTCTCTGCATCTTCTCTAAATTTTCTTGGTGTTTCCAGAGATAAATGTTGCATTGGGTCCAGAGACTTGGCAAGGATACTAATGGATCTACTTAGATTGGGAAGCCCTCTGTTATCACAAGATTGAGGGTAAGCACAATAAATAGCATGCTTTAGCGTTGTGCTATGTGACTTCTGTTTCCTGCTGGAGCCTGTTGTTAGTATCAGTGGTTTCTTGTCATAGTAACATGTTGAAGTTGTTAAATGAACGTCTAAAGTTTACCTGCTTCTTTGCTCAGACTCTTGAGTACTGATAAAGTTGCAGAGCTCAAGCCAAACAGAAATGTAATCTGAATTAGTCTCGTGGGTCTTGCATATATAGTGTTGTATTTTCCAGAGGCATCTAATATTAAAAAGTCCCTGTATTAAGGGAAAGTAAAGAGTGGAAATCAAGATAAAATAATGGAA
Source organism: Taxidea taxus jeffersonii (assembly GCA_003697995.1). Classification (NCBI taxonomy): domain Eukaryota; kingdom Metazoa; phylum Chordata; class Mammalia; order Carnivora; family Mustelidae; genus Taxidea; species Taxidea taxus. The sequence goes on from RCUC01109750.1 coordinate 42,024, forward strand.
TAGTAATGAATTGAGTGGATGGTAAAGATACTTGTTTTGAGGTCCTGCTTGACATGGAAATTACAACTCTTAAACCTGATGGTAGGGCAGTTCTGAGTCTATCCACATAGATAGAGTGTTAATATAAATTATCATGTCATTGTTATTAGGGGTCAGAAAGACCCATTTTACTTAAACATGCTGTATACCAGTCAGGAAAACCTAAGTTCGTGGAAGTGGCATAACAATTACCCTTTTGGGGCATCTGGGTGGCTCAGTGGGTTAAAGCCTCTGCCTTCAGCTCAGGTCATAATCCCAAGGTCCTGGGATCGAGCCCCACATCGGGCTCTCTGCTAAGCAGGGAGCCTGCTTCCTCCTCCTCTCTCTCTCTCTGCCTGCCTCTCTGCCTACTTGTGATCTCTGTCTGTCAAATAAATAAATAAATAATCTTTAAAAAAAAAATTACCCTTTTGAGTTCAACCCTATGCTCTCCTGTGTTTATGAATTTAGAGTGTGTCATCTGTATCATCAAAGAGACTGTGGCACAAGATAATTCTAAATAGCAGATATATAAGAGTCACTAGAAAGTCTTCTGTGGCGCTGCAAAGCTTGCTTTACATAGTAACCACGGCTTACTTAAACAAATGAAGCACTTATCAGCAGGACAAGCAGCACTGAGATGGATGGGTTCAGTCTCAACTTCAATCCGCATTAGAAATGTCACTACAGAGTAATCTGTTCAATGCATAGTTTCAGCAAACTGTTTCTCAAAGCTAAACCCCTTCTTCCTTGTGGGATAACCACTCTTGGCTCTTATTTCAGGCTCCTCTTCCTCTCTGAAGCCCTCTGCTTTCCCATGTCACTGTGGGGTTGTGGTAAACACGGTACCAATTACACTAAAGAAACCAGGGGGGTCCCCATCATTTCTCAGTGCTTGGCTTAGATATTGGCATGGGATGTACCTCTGGGAAGGGACATTTCAAGGGCTTCTGGGGAGCATTGGGAAGGGGTTTTGAAGCTCCTAAAAAGAAGACAAAGAAAAGACTCCTTTACTGGTCTGGATGAAGGTGTATGAGAATGTGATATTTGGAATGATTGCCACTATCTTTTTCCACCAGAAGGAAAAAAGAGATAATAATCAACTCAGAAGACATTTCCCTGCCTTTAGATTCTTTTTATAGAACTCATCCTCTTACTGCTTAAGCCACTTCAAATTGAGTGTTCTCTTATAGATAAAAATCTCTTCCCTGGTACCATAACATTCCTATTTGCAAAACAGAAAGTTAGATATTTTTTTTATTTGATATTTGTGGTTAGTTTTGTTTTCTTAAAAGACAAGACTTATATTCTGATTTTTCTGTAATTTACTAAGACCTAAGATGTAGCAATGATTTTCCCTTTCCCAGGTGTTTGGGAACTTCAAGCTTATTTCGCTCTCAAAATAGGAGGTTAGGGGCACCTGGGTTTCTCAGTTGGTTAAGCCACTGCCTTTGGCTCAGGTCATGATCCTGGAGTCCTGGGATCGAGTTTCACATCAGGCTCTCAGCTCTGCAAGGAATCTGCTTCTCCCTCTGACCTTCTCCCCTTTCATGCTCTCTTTCATTCTCTCTCTCTCTCTCAAATAAATAAATAAATTTGAAAAAAAAAAAAAGGAGGTTAATTTCCTTATACCTTGGGTGTATGTGCTGACTAAAAGGTCTCCCAGATTTCACATCTCTTATGGGATGTTTTGCATCACCTGAGAAAACTTACCAGTATTGATTGCGCCTCCTGTTACTGCCCTTCTTGACCCAGATGTCTTATCATAGCCAGGTGACATTCATTAACTGGATCCTTTGTCACGAATTTTATGCCATTTCCTCATGTTGTGGGTGTTGTGTCTCAGAATGGCTTATGCAGCATTGAGAAAGGTTCCCAAACCTGGCCCATCACCAGAATTTCCCCAAATATACTAACTGAATCTAGATTTCTCTCCAGCTAATTTTGATTTTCAACCAGGTCTGGCAACCACTGAGATAAGGGATAGGGAAAGGAGAAAAAATGTAGTGACCTGATTCGATACCTAAAGTAAAGGGTTTCAAACTTCAGCTGACAAAGTCAGCTATGTAAGAACAAAATTTCGTTTCTTTACAGCTCAGTTTTTATTTTTTTTAATAAAGGTTTATTCTTTGGGGTGGCAGGAACCCATTTCATGCAGTTCTATATAGGCTACTCCCCCACTTCATCCCCCTCAGCAAGTTAAAACAAGCTTATGTAAGATCACGTTACTTGGAAGGAGGAGCCCTTTAGTCCTTGATGTTCTTGGTCAACATGGCTCTCCCTGAGACATCCAGGGTCCCATCAACTCTTTGGCTACTTGCCCCCGCAGGTCTGTGCTGTTGCTAGCTGCATGACTGCTTCATTTTCTACAGCTCTTCTGCAGTTCTCCTGGGTCTGTCGAGGATACTCAGAAGTGTTTCTGTGGCTCCTGCACCATGCTAGAGGAAGAGAAACTCTCTATGCCAGCCTTAGGCCACCTGTTCCCTCTACCCAGGCAACTGAGCCTGACCACTCCTGCCCTCTCTTCCCATAATCCTATCTGGCATCTTGCCAGGGCTTCTTGCCCTTCTCTTTGAGGTCAGCCTAATTGCTTTCCCTCCAACTCCTCCTTCATCAGTCCCAAAGCTTGCTCTTCTATGCTAGAAGACATAGAAACTTCAGACGTTTTCTCTCAGATCTCTTGTTTGTGTCCTCGGGTTCTTCTGTATGGCTAAAGTGCCTAAGCTTTCCTAAACCTAAAGCCAGGATAAGACTTTCTGTTTCTCTTCTGCTGTTCTGTTTCATTCCTGAAACAATTTATACAGCCTAGCTATGGAATAGAAATGGCAAAAAAAAATGTGGGGAGGGGGGAGTGATAAAGGAAATCCCAAGAAGGAACAGATATATATACCTTGAAATGCAAAATCCTATATGGAAGTTGTGTCAAACATGTATTTTTGCTTCTGCAGCATGTGTATGTGTGTGTGTGTGTGTGTGTGTGTGTGGTAGTACATTCACACATACCTGTATGGTAATTAACAACATTGAAAATTTGTCATTTGAAATCATTTTTCACTGAGTCTATTTCAGGTTCTAAATTCACTTTCTTTTAATTGGAGTTCATAGTAGATGATAGAGAAAAAGATTTAAACTAATATGCTGGAATGTATACGTATAAATGAGTGTTTCCTCAGTTACCTCAGGCTACTCTACATTTATTCCACTAATATTGCTATGACTCTAAACATTTCTGGATTTTTTTTTGAAACTCTCTTAATGTTACGAGGTATAAGTTAAAAATGTTAGTAGTAAATTATGAGTAAAGTTTCTCCATTGCCATGCTTCTCACCCCACTTAACAAGCTGGAGCTCAGCTTCATCCATTTTCCTTCAGAATCATTCTTTTTTTTTTTTTTTTTTTAAGATTTTATGTATTTATTTGAGGGAGGGAGGGGCAGTGAGAGCATGGAAGAGAGAGAGGGTGAAGCAGACTCCCCACCAAACAGGGAGCCCAGTGTGGGGCTCAGACCCCAAGATCATGACCTGAGCCAAAGCCAAACACTTAACTGACTGAGCCATCCATGGGGAGCCATCCAGGCACCCCAAGAATCATTCTTAACTTATGATTGGTTATGACCTGATTTCTAGAAGTAGTAGACAAAGATTTTTCCCCCCTTAGAGCCATTTAAATGACATTCTGAAAAACTCTAAAATCATTTTGTGAAGAAAAGCTCAAAAAATTTTTTGAATGACAGCATCACTAAAATAAATGTATAATTGTGAAAGTAGTGACTCTGAACCAACTGCTCTTATCTGGATGAATAAATGTTGGTCGTTTGGTTTAAATTAGGGATTCTCAACTAGGGATTGGTAGTTTGTCAATTTCTCGCAATTTTTTGGTTGTCTCAACTTGGGAGTTCTGGCATCTAGTGGGTGGAGGCCAGGGTCGGTGCTAAGCATCCCACTTTAGGACAGCTTCCCACACCTAGCAATTGTCTGTCCCCAAATGTCAGTACAACCAAGGTTGGGAAATCTAGGTTTAAGCAAATAGTTATTATTTTATAGTCATTCCTCACATTTTAATGTGCTTAAAAGTTTCTGATCCCCTTCCCAGCCTCAGTCTAACTAAGCCATCGGGATGGAGCAAACTCAAGCACCCAAACCTTCTGTTCACACTTAGACTCATGACCTCTTTGAGGCTTTCTTTCCACTTATGTACAAAGGGTGGGGGTGGAAGGGGAAACTGGGTCCAGGGAGGAAACAGGCGGGGCGGGGAATACACAGGAAACCTGCAGATTAATATCTAGGTGGAGGTTTCCCTAGCAGTCTTTGATTTCTTCCTGAGAATTTTACTTCTTATCTCAGCATTTTTTCTTCTCAAGACTCCATGTGAACTCTGGTTTTCCAGCATCATTACTCAGAGAGAGACTATCTGACACTTTTCACCTGAAGACCTTTTACCACCGTGTAGCCTGAGGTCCCAATGCCCTGTCCTGACTCACTACTGAAAGCCCCCCCTCTCTTCTAATGAGTCAGGATTGAGTGTGTTTTCCTTTTGCTTCCGAAGCTGGCTCTGCTCTCCTCCTTTGTAACACCGTCTGCATTTGAAGGCGCGTTTCCCTTATCAGTTCTCCAATGAGCAATTATGATTTCTATGGAATAGCTTGATTTGCCCTGCCCCTATCTCCTTCCTTGCTCTCTACAGGGGTGAAGTTTCAAACCACCACCTCTTTATGCAGGCAGACATGGCTTTCCACAGAAAGGTCAGCTGTTTTGTTCTTACCCTGCTATCCTCATTTCCACTGTAGATCTCCATCCCTATGCTGGTACCTTCCTGTAGCTCCTTTTGTGTCCCTCAGCAGTATCTGTGGCTAGCCAGATGTGTTCTTGCAGGTTTGTCTCTGATGTGTGATTTCCAAAGCAAAGATCAGTGGGAGCCCAGAACCTTCCAAACATCCAAGAGAAAGGGAAACCATATGGCCTTGTTCTTAGATCATGACATGCCCTAGGAAAGCCATATGCTGACTCTACCACTTCTTTCCCCCAGAGAAGGTGTCCTGTACGTATTTTACAGGGTGTGGATAAATCTCTACACATGAGGATTGACCTGGAAATGGTGGGCCATGGTTTTAGATTCCTGGGCTCTTGCTAGCTACTTCCTATCACAGGCAACTCTAAGGTCCCATCCTCAACTGGGTGCATTCCACAAGAAATTCTTTCAGATGAGTTCCACTTTGCGATGACTAAGATAGATAGCTTTGACTTAAGATAGCTTTGAGCCAAATGGATGAAGTGATCAGATACCTCAAGCATATTGTCTCTGTTCTGGTGTTCTATCCACGCTGCACTGATATAAGCCACTTTTGGCTTTGAGTAATCTCTAGGGAAGCTGCCCATGAGAAGGGCCTTCTGTTGGCAGCAGGCGCATTTCTCACATTTGAACTTGACATCTTTTTTTTTTTTTTTAATTTTTGACAGACAGAGATCACAAGTAGGCAGAGAGGCAGGCAGAGAGGGGGTGGGGGAGCAGGCTCCCTGCTGAGCAAAGAGCCCGATGCGGGGCTCCATCCCAGGACCCTCAGATCATGACCTGAGCCAAAGGCAGAGGCTTTAACCCACTGAGCCACCCAGGTGCCCCTGAACTTGACATCTTTAATGTGGACCTAATGAAGCTAGTCTGGGCAGTGTCAGCCTCTGCATTACCAAATGACCCAGTCACCATGTGATGCTGTCAAAAACAAGGAGAATTCATGGGTCAGTTACAGGTAGTGGAATTCTAGTACCAGTCTTCCATCAACAAGCTCCTGTTGACTGCCACATAGTTTTGAGGCCTTTGGAGTTGGGCCCCTCCACTGCCTCTCTTGTCTCTTCCCTTGATAGAGGTGTAGTCATCTGTCTACTGTTTTTAACTCTCTGCTTCACCTACAGGAGAACCGTGATTTTTGTGACATTACTAGCCCTGAAATCTTATGCTAGTAAGCATTTAAATTAAATTATTAAGGTTCCAGTTCTGCTGTTAAGATAACTCTAAACCTTCACCACATGGAGTAAATTTCTTCTCATATCTCTGTACCACTGTCTAGCAGTCAAGTATCCATGTTAAATCATGTTGTAGTTAGGAGTCAACGAGATGCCTGACTCTTGTCCAAGAATAGCACTATATCTTTCATAGGACAACCCCAGGCTGCCCCAAATTCAGTTGTTAACAGTTTCCTAGACCAATCCCTACAAAGTAATATTGGCATCCAGTCCAGTACTGTCCAGCCTAGAAAATTCTCAGCTGTGTGGTGTCACTTCTTTTTTTTTTTTTTAAGATTTTATTTTTTATTTGACAGAGAGATCACAAGTAGGCAGAGAGGCAGGCAGAGAGAGAGGGGGAAGCAGGCTCCCCTCTGAGCAGAGAGCCCGATGTGAGGCTCAATCCCAGGACCCTGAGATCATGATCTGAGCCAAAGGCAGAGGCTTAATCCACTGAGCCACCCAGGCGCCCATGTGGTGTCACTTCTAACAAGGCTAAAGGATCAGGTTTTCTTTTCATGCCCCATCCCTACACAATTCTGCACACTTCTTCTTTCTTCTGGGCCCACAGGTGTTAAAGACTGTTTGATTTCAGGTTATATACAAGTAAAGGATCAATGAGAGAGTCCACACTCCAGGAACTTGGACTAATGGATGCCTTTCCTACCTCACCAGTGCTCTATCTCTCACCTCCCTAGAGAACATCTGCTCCTGTTTCCCATCTAGTATGAGTTGCTCCTCTGACTGCCTTTCCCTTCTCCCTTCATTTCAGACTTGTATAGTGTTTGGGTTTAGAGAAACCAGTTCTGTTTACTGTCCGTGAATGTTTCTGTCCTGCATTAATCTGTGGTTTCTTGAGTTTTTGTGCTTTTGGAAGTTTAGGGAGAGGAAAATGTCCTGCATGGATTGAGTGGGGAAAAAAACAGAAGAGGAAGGAATTGCATGGAAAATGGAATAATAGTTAGAAATGTAACCTCATCATATACTATATATAATTAGAATCTTGGTTTGGAGTAATTTAAACAGCATTATTTTGGGAGTTTATAAGAGTAATGGCTCAAGGTCTGTTTTATCTGCAGTTAAAGTGCACAGGTAAGTAGCTTTTAGCATGGTTTAAACACTTACATCAGGGCACTTGGATGCTGCTGCTGGTTAGGTGTCCAATTCTTGGTTTCAGCTCATGTTATGATCTCAGGTTGGTGAGATCTAGCCCCACACTGGGTTCTGCACTCAGTGTGGAGATTGCTTGAAGTTCTCTCTCCCACTTTCTCTGCCCCTCCTGCTCGTTCGCTCACTCTGTCTCTCTAAAATAAATAAATAAATCTCTAAAAAATTAAAATAAATAAAAAAATTTTAGAAACACTCAGAATAAAATAGTTGGAAAACATCAAGGGAAGACTCATATATAATTGGACATTCCAGTTCTTAAAACAAAAGCGGTAGAGTTTTCTCTAGATTTGTTGCATAAAATGCCATTCAACTCTACTAGATAACGAGTTTGGCCAGATACTTTCCGATTAAATTGGCACAATTTATCTCTGCAAGTGATGATGTCTGACTTTGATGAAATGTCTATTCTTTATTGGATTCTGTACTCTAAATGTCACAAGTATATATTATCTCATGTGGTCCTCAAAACAACTCTGAGTTACTTTATTTTATCTTGGTAGGTTGTAGCATCACCATTTTCCAGATTAGGAAATTTAGCTTTCATTTTGCTCAGGGTCATACAGCTGTTAAATGGTGAGATTCAAACCAAGGCTTTTGTCATTGTAGAAGGGATCCATAGGGAAGACCTCAGGCTGACTCCAGTTAAGACCCTGGCATCACCACAATTCTTGAATCTGAACTCAGCTTGAGGAGATAAGATGTACCAAAGCCATGCTGAGATACTTCCCGGAACTTGGAGAGATCCCCTGGAGGGGATGGACCCTTGAGGAATTAAGATAAAAATCTCTCTGCATTTGTGTATGGATGTTTAAGTAGGTTGGTCCAGCAAAGGTGCGGCTGATCCTATTCCTTTATTTTCCCTTTGAAATATTTCAGTTCTTTATTTTTTGGATAGGTAATGTATTCACAGTAGTTAAAAACTGAACAGTGCGAGGTCTGCCTTTTACCCCTTCAGCCCACTTTGTACCTCATTCCCTTACCCATGGATATCTTTTCAGAATTTGTTTTGTGCTAATATAAATAAATGCAAATTTATATTCTCATTGCTTCCCTCCTTTTTAATATAAAAGTCATTTTAAAATTATGTAACTTCCTTTGTTTTTTTTTCACATAGAGATTTTATCTTGGATACCTTTCCATATCAGCACATGGAGAACATCCTCATTCTTACTTAAAATAGCATAATAATTCATGGTTTAGATATATTATCATTTATTAGCCAGTCCACTTTTATTAGACATTTGGCTTGTTTCCACTCTGTTGCTGTTACTAACTGATGCAATGAATTACCTTGAATATGTCATTCTGCATATGTGCATGTATATCTGTAGGATGAGTTTCTAAGAATACCGTTGCTATAAAAAAATAATGCATTTATACTTTCTCCTAATAGTGCCAAATTGGCATTACCAAGGGTTATTGCACTCCCACCAGTAATGTATGAGTTTACCATAGTCTTCTCAACATGTTTTTGGATTTGCACCAATCAGACTGATAAAAATGTTTGGATTTTAGCCCATCCACTGCAATAAAATAGTGTAAATTTCTTACTATGATTAAAGGTAAACAACTTTTCATATGTTTAAGAGCCATTTGTATTTCCTTTCCTATGAAATTTGCCTGTGTTTTTCTTGTCTTATAGGTCTTTTTTTTTAACCAATTTCTTAGAACTCTTTATATATTAAGGAGAGTAGCATTTGTCTGTCGTATGAACTGAACATATTTTTTCCTGTTTGTCATTTTTTACTTTTTAATTTTTTCCTCTTGATTTTCAGGTGGTTATATTTGTTAGTCTTCTCTTATGTCTTTTTTATTTTAAGTCAAAGTTAGAAAGTCCTTTCCCACTCCAAGGCTAGAAAAGTGTTCTCTCTGTTGTCATCTAGTACCTTCATGATTCTATTTTTCTTTCAGTTTTTATTTAAATCTTCAATCTACTTGGAGTTTATCTTGGTTTATAGTATAATGTTTGGATCCAACTTTTCCCCCCTAGATGGCTATCTCATTGTATCACACCATTTTTTGAAAAACTGCTGGTAATTCAATGCCCACTGGTTTGAGATGCCACCTTTATCATATACTATATGTCTTAAAAAGAAATATTTTATGTACCAAATATAAATGTATGTATGTGTATATGTATGTGTGTATATATATATGTATATATGTACATACATATATATATGCGCTTATATTCTAAAATGGCTTTTAGGATGCTAGAAGAAAAAAAAAAGAATGCTAGAAGAAGGTTGGATTTTCCTGTTGTAGGCCTAAAGAATTTCTTTTTTATTGTAATAAAACGTACATGTTGTAAAATTTACCATTTTAACCATTTTTAAGTATGAAGTTCAGGGACATTAAGTATTTTACATTGTTGTGCACTATCATCACCATCCATCTCCAGAGCTATTTAATCTTTCCACTCTATGACTTTGAATCAAATACACTTCATTTTATGGCACACCATACATTTTTAAGATGTATGCTGATTTCAGAGGTGTTAAAATGTGGGAGAGTGTACATCTGAGAATTTACAAAATATAGTTCCTAACTGTATCTGGTGTATTTCTGGATTTTCTGCTGTATCCCACTGGTTTGCTTCTTTGTGTGTTAGTGTCACATTGTTTTACTTATTGAAGATTTAGATTATCTTTTAATATATAATAGGGCTAGTTTCCTTTCACTAGTTTTTTTTGTTGTTCTTCCGAAGACTTCTTTTTACAACTATTCTTATGTATCTGTCCAGATAAACAAGGCAGCTCTTCCTCAGCTGTTGTAGATCTTTTTTCCTTCCCTCTTTCTACCTATATTCCACTTAAGTTATAAAGACTTGGCATACAGAAGGCCTGGAGATCAGCTATAAGTCCTAGTTCAGAGTAGCTTCTTGGAATGTTTGTATATCTGCTTGACTTTCTTCTACTCTGTTTTTATTTCAAGAATTGCCATGGAAGGTAGTCTTTTACTGATCTGCACTGTTGCTATAAAAGGGAGATGCACTTATGAACGTTCTTAGAATCATTTACTCCTTTTTTTATCTTGTACACAGAATGTTAGCCTTTTTCAGCAAAGTAAGCATTGTTCTTATAATGATAAAAAATCTTAAATGTTTGCCACTGTATCAGGGCTTAATGTGCTCTAATGCATTCACCCTCAGTACAAGTTTGTTGTTTTGCCAAGTATTCCTATTAAATATTTAGCATTTATCATATTGTTTTATTAGAACTTGGCTTTATTTGCATTTATAGATCATAAATTCATTTTTTTTTTCTTGTACTGAAGAATCCATTGTAAGAACCAGTAAATCCTGTGGAAAATGGCCTTCAGTGATCTTACCTCAAGAACCGTACGTCTGTATGATAATTGGCTCAAAGATGCTGGTAAGTAACCAAACTTTGTACTTAAGGCACATCTTTTCTTTTTATGTTAGATTCCAATATTTAACAGGATCTCTCTGAAACAGAATGAAAGACTGCAACTTAACATAACCTCATAACACCTCAAATATTAATTTTTATCACTAGTTAACAAAGGGGAAGTATCAAAGTTCTCATTACAAATATGCACAAAGATAGAGCTACACCAGTGTTTATTATGATGTTTATAATAATGAAAATAGCTTTAATATCCAGTGAAGGAAATTGGTTAATAGATGATGGTACATTCCAACTCAGCAGTCATTAAAAGTGATTTTTGGAGGCACAGTGCTCTTACGCTTGCTTCTGCCCTCTTGCTCCTAAGGAAATAGCAATTAATGGCAACAATGCTGGTTCTTGAATGGGAGGAGCTGCACCCTCAGGGCTGTATCAGAAAGGGCAGGGACTGTTTCATAGGCTCATCCCTAAGTAATTCTGAAATGTCTGCCTTCTTGCTGTGCCCATTAAAAAAAAAAAAATCAATGTTCTAGGAGAACATTTAATGCCAAGTCAAGTTTAAATACGTTAAATGAAGAACAAGTTATAAAACACCACATACATTACTTTTGTGAGAGCCGTTGTCTCTGTGTGATAGGATTATGGGTAATTTCTATTTACTTATCTATGTCTTTTTTTTTTTATAGCACTCAAATGTGTGTTGCTTTTATAACCATCACGGAACATTTTAAAAATGTAACAAAGGTAGGGCTCCTGCATGGTTCAGTCAGTTAAACATCCAACTCTTCATTTTGGCTCAGGTCATGATTTCAGGTTTGTGAGATTGAGCCCCTCACTGAGGTCTGTGCTGGGCTCCCCCAGAGCCCGCTTAAGATTCTCCCTTTCCTTCTCCCCTGCCCCTCCCCTTATCTGTATATATATGACAAAGGTAAAACGATTTTTAAATACATAAGGAATCAGAGTATTGTAGAGCTGAGGCAGACCTCATCAAAAGTGGTATCATCAAAGCTAACTCATTTTAGAATTAAAGACACTGAGGCCCAGAGATGTGACCTTGTTGGGAATATGGCTAGTTGTTGGCAGGAAAGACTAGAACCTGTGTTTCCTGGTTTTGATTAGATTTCTGGTATTTCACATGTGAATTATTTGACACATATTCATCAGCATCACCACTTCAGCGTAGCTCTTCCCTATCAACCAGAAATCACATGTTCTCCAAATTGAGGAAGAAAAAGTGCCGCCTCTTGGCATTGAACACAACTGGAATTATTTTCCAATTTATGCAGATTTCAGCAAAGATGCACTCTGTCGTGGTTGCCATCTTTCTCAGGAGTCTGCTAAAGACCAATTTTATTTCACTAAAAAAGGTCTCAACACATCTGCCCTGGAAGAGCACCAAGGGTTTTTTCAGTATCCCATAAATAGTGAAGCTTCAATCTGGTAGGGAAATGGAGAATGACTGTTGTTGTGTTTCTTCCTTTTTTTCTTAGTTTTTTAACTTCTGTAATGATTCTGAGAACATATAGATTTCTCTAGATGTCCCCTTCTTTCATAAGGTTTACAGTAGTTCTCATAAATTCAGTATTTAATTTAAATACTATTTGTCTTGTTTTAATGGCTTTCACCTTTTTTGTATTTTTAAAAATAGTAATATTTTAATTGCTTTTCAAAGTAGAGGTATGCCTTGCTACCTGAAATATCATGAATTGAACTTGGAAGCCAAGTAGATTTGGGTGCATTTTTTAAATGGACCTGTTTGAAAGCACAAGTGTCTTGCTCTTCACTATACTAAATATGGTAGCTCAAGAGAGTCAGAAAATCAGTATCCTAACTCAGGAGCCAAACTGATTTAGATGATGATTAATATCTGTATAGAGCTGGAAGTATACAATGTTTTTAAATGAATGACTTTTGAATTCCATTTCCACTATTATCCATGTAATGACTCTCTACTTTTTATTAGGAATACTTACATTGAAAAGCTGAGCAATCTTAGGTCAGAAAAGGGAATAATGAAGGGCTGGCGGTGGTTAGGGAGAAACAGAGGGAGCCCCTGAAAAATCATTGCAAACAGTACAGGAAAAGTGAGAGAGAGGGGCAGGCGGTGCTGCATCTATGGTTATGCTAATCTGAAGTCATGAGAGAGGGAAGGGGGTATGGGAATGTATAATGAGAAGACCTAGATTTAAGAATGTATAATGAGAATGTATAATGAGAAGACCTAGATTTCTGCCATTTCCGTGGACTGACTAGGTGGTCTTGAACAAATTATTGTCTGTGTTAAATAGACATTTCTTTTTCAGCAAAATAGAGGTGAGGATGGTACCTATGAGCTACCAGACAATGTGCATAAAAGTGCTCTGTGACTTAGGAAGTATCTAAACACAGATGGTGGTGGTTGTTACAGATGATAGAAAGAGTACTGTCATCTAAAAATACTTTTAATATAGCATATGCTTTTTATGTCTATTCATATATATGTCTATTCATATATATAATTTTAAAATAAGATGTCTATTTTTAATTTTTTTAATTTAAATTAAGATTTTTATTTAAAAATTTATTTAAATAAAATTTATTAAAATTTTATTAGATTTAATTTAAATTTTTTAATTTAAAAATTTTTTAAATGTCTATTCATATATATATAAATGTCTATTCACATATATATACGTAATTTTTTAAAAATCAGGGCCTAGAGGGTTAAAATGCTTTGTGTTAGATTTATAAGTTTGTGAGAACACTATCAGATATAACAGGAGGGTATTTTGCTTCTGCTTAGTGTGGTATTGATCTCGCAGAGCCATTAGAAATCACTCCTGGCCATCCTATTCCAGTTTTACTTAGCTTACCCTGGGAAGGTCTAAACCCATGATCAAGGGCCAAGAATTTCAAGTGTATTCTTGGCTTTGGCCCTATTCCTGAGTGGCATTTGGAAAACCTGTTATTCATTGGCTTCCTGATTGTTAGAGAAGTAGTGGTCATGCATAATTATTTCATGTGGAAAATTCCATAGCTACCCAGATTTAAATTTAGTTTAATTAACACAAGCTATAAGAGGATTTATTGTGATTCCCAGATATGAGATGTCAAATTCTGAAGTCATGCTCTAGTAGCATTTTAGACTGTAGAAAAATGGAAACTTGTTAATGTTTCAAAAGCAACTTTCCTTATGTTTGGTTAGTAATAATGGCTTTTTAAACCTAGTTATGATTTTTTTTACAAGAAGATGGAGTATGAGTTGAGTTGCTGCCATTCTGAACCTTTAGTACTTCACAAAGTGCTGGAGGTACATGTTTGCTTTTCCTCTCAGCATCTTTATCTTGGTGCATTGAATTTTAAAGGGTGTACTTGAGTAGTACATGCTACTTAAGAAGAGAACACTCTCTTACAAGTAGTTGATGGAAAAGCTCATTAAAATTCTATCTTTGTGGCACTTCTGTTTTCCCTGTACTCTCTCTGGAACACTCTTAGAAAAGAATTGTTAGGCTAGCAATAAGTCAGAACTTCAGTAATGACTAGGGTATGGACTTTAGACAACCTGCCTCCCATCCTCTTATTTCATCTTGGCTCAACACATGACACTTAAGCCCAACCCTGATGCCAAGTAGAAGGTACATGAAACACTGTCTGGGGAAAAAAAGAACTCGCTTCACCCCTGAATCTTTCATAAATTGTGGAATCACACAGTGAGTCTTTATCATAGACTTTAAATGGCTTTGAGCAGTCCCCCCACAACTTCCTGGATCAAGTCACCATCCATACATGACTTGTAGACATCTTGTCAGGGGAATCCCCCTACCTCACATAGAAGTGGGCTCCCTATTCATAAAAGACAACTGCAGAGCACCTAGTGAGGGATGCTGAGGCCCCCAGTGTATGTGGGCGAAGCCCTGAAGCCCTGGTTCTTAACTCTGACAGTTCATTATGGTTACCTCAGTATCTGTGGATGCCTGGGACCCATGCCCTAGGATTCTGATGCGGTTAGAACAGGGTCATTTTTTTTTTAATTTGATTTTGATTTTTAAATACTACAGAGGAAATTCTGCTATCCTGACAGAATTCAGATCTGTTGTCATAGTAGCAATGCATACTTACCAAGTCCTTAGGTTGTGCTGGGCTCTTTACATATAGTAACTCATTAAATTCCCTATGAGATACATGCTGCTTTATGCCCAATTCACAGATGAGAGGAAAGTAAACACAGAGAAGTGAAGTCAGTAGCTCCAGATCCCATGAGTCAGTGGGAGAGCCAGTTCCAGAACCTAGGCCAGCTGATTCCAAACTTTGCTGAAATAGGTTTTAAAAATAAACGAACGAACTTGATGTACTGTTTTATAAAAATAACATGAAATTAGCCAGCTTTTCCCAAAAGATACAATGATATTTTCAAATTTATAGAACTTGAAAGTCACACATAGGATTTTAAAAGAAGGTGCATGCTTAAAATATTAAATTACGGGAAAAAATTATTTTTTTAAGTTTTTGGGTTTTTTTTCTCCATCCTGAGCCAACCCAGCATGCTTTTCCTGGCTTGTTTTCTTTCTAGGGCTACCAGAGGAAGAACAGAAAGATGATGTCATTTGGTATTTTCTCCCCTTGCTGAGTCAATAAAAGAATAAAATAAAATATATCTTTAATTCAGGAATTCCTTTACAGACACACAAAAAACCTTGGTTTCAGTCATACCTATAATGTCTGTTAGAACAGGAACATTTTAAATTGCTTAAAGAGGAGAAGAAAAAAATTTAAATCATCCATACTGTGACCATCCAAAGGTGACCATGTTAGTTACCATCCTACCAGTAGTCTTGTTTGGCACTGATTGAAAGTCCTTATTTCATTGGAAGTGAAAACTAGACATATTCATATGTTCCTATATTCAAACTTTAGATTACCCACTGATAGAAGAAATTCACCAGAGTTGAAGGAGTTCTGATTCTGTTCCGTGCCATTTGTGTGGCAAACTTTTATTTACTGTTACTTCCCTGCTGAGTTACTGCCCTGGGCTAGCGCTCTGTTTGGCCTTTGAAACTGCAGGTGGCACCCAGATGTCCTAGGAACATGTGGAAGGGAAGAAAGGTAACTAATAGAAGCAGTAAAAGACTTCAGTGCTGTGTACTTGGATAGCTGATTTCAAAACTTGTTCTGATTTTAAACTGTGAGAATCTTTTTTTTTTAATATTTTTATTTATTTATTTATTTGTCAGAGAGAGAGAGAGAGGGAGAGAGAGCGAGCAAGCACAGGCAGAGGCAGATGGAGAAGCAGGCTCCCTGCCGAGCAAGGAGCCCGATATGGGACTCGATCCCAGGATGCTGGGATCATGACCTGAGCCGAAGGCAGCTGCTTAACCAACTGAGCCACCCAGGCGTCCCTAAACTGTGAGAATCTTAATATGAGGGGAAAATTTAATTTTGAGAACTTTATGTTTTTATGAATATGTCAGAAAATTTTTGTTGAATTTCTATCTTGTGCAGGATACTTCACTAAAATTGTTCCTGCTAAGAGCATCAGTGACTTCCTTTTGTTAAAGCCGGTGTCACTTTTCAGACTAGATTTTAACTTTCTCTCTCTGCTTCATTTTATCCTTTGACTCCTTCCAAAGATTCACTCTTCCCTTAGCCTCAAAATAGCTCACCTGTATGGTTTTCCTTCTCTCTCTCTGGCCACTCATTGGTCTTTTTTTTTTTTTTTTTTTTTTAACAGTTTTCTCATCTACCGTCCCTCCTACAAAGATTGAGTCCTGAAGATTCTGATTTGAACCACTTATTCTCCTTACTCTACGCACTTTCCTAAGCCACTTTCATGGTTCTGTTGCTCACCTTTCATGTGATAAAGATCCCCTATAGTACATCTCTGGCCCAGATCTTTCTCCTACTTTCAGATTCAAGTCTCCAGGTGCCTATAGGGGTCTCCATAGACATGTTTTAGAGGTAGGCCAAAGTGTAGGATGTTTGAAAACATTAGCCATCTCTCCCTGACTAGTCTTGCTCCATATCCTGCATTCCTAGTCTCAGCGATAGTACAATTACCTAAACAAAAATCTGTTTTTCGTTAACTTCCACCTGTTTCTCATTCCCTGTATTTAACCATTTATAACATTTTATGTTTTTTGCCTCCTTACTATAACTCAAAATGATCAGATCCTATTTATCTTCATCACTACCTGCTTTTTAAATTTTTAATTCCAGTATAATTAACGTATAGGGTTATATTAGTGTCATGTACGATAGAGTGACCCAACAGTTCTGTATATCACTCAGTGATCATAAATGTACTCATAATCCCCTGTCACTACCTAATTTTTTACCACTACCTAATTTTAATGGCTTAATTTAAAGATTTATTCCAGCAAAGAACTCTTTCCCAAACTGTGTTCCACAGTGTTCGTTCCACAAGGTGTTAAATGGTATTCTACACAATATCAGTTTGAGGAATGGCCAAGTAAGTTTGAGAAATGTTTCATACCACCATTCTCATCTTGGCAATTCACAATGAACACAAAGCACTAAGAAATCCTGCAGAAAAACAGCTTAGCATTCCCATTAACCTCACCCTACTTTTTCTGTGGACAGGTTTTTTTTTTTTTTTAAAGATTTTATTTATTTATTTGACAGACAGAGATCACAAGCAGGCAGAGAAGCAGCCAGAGAGAGGAGGAAGCAGGCTCCCCGCTGAGCAGAGAGCCCGATGCAGGGGCTCAATCCCAGGACCCTGAGATCATGACCTGAGCTGAAGGCAGAGGCTTTAACCCACTGAGCCACCCAGGCACCCCTGTGGACAGGTTTTAAATGGCTTGCTTCCATTGTATAGATTGGGCCAAGTTTGTGTAGGATAGGAAGTAAGGAACATACTCATTTTTCTTCCGAGTATTCATTTTTCCTGTCAACATTTGCTGACTGATCTCTCCTTTCCCTACTTGTTTATGGGCCTTCCTTTATCATATATTAAATTCCTAAATATCTTGGGGTCTGTTTTAGAGCTGACTTTTGACTTTTTTATTTATTTTTTCAAGAGAGGGCATCTCTTGGTATTTTCGATGAAAACCCATCTGAATATAGAATACATCATCTTTACAGCCATGCCTCCATGTATCCATGTATCAGGTGTGAAACTTTGCAGCAATAAAATGAGGCCAAGTGAGTCCTCAACCATGAAGTCTATTGGAGAAATTTTTGTACCGGGTAGGAAGTCAGACTTGAAAGTGTATTTAAAGTGTTTTGGTAATTGGCTACATCATTAGCAGTTGAAATGAGCAAGGGCTGTATTCCTCCCACCCTTCTTTTCCAATTGACAAAAGTGATGGTGTTTAGCAACCTAAGATTAGTCAGGACTCAGTTTTCAGTCAGATATACCTAGAAACCTGTTCATATCTATCTTCCTTCATAATGCTCTGATTTCAGGAGGCGATTAAGTAAACTTATACCTGAACTGCTTAAGATTATAGAAATAATCACATCTTATTTTTTTATTGTGTCATTCTTTATTTTAAGAATATTTTTAGGGGTGGCACGGCCGGTTGAGCATTCAGCTCTTGGTTTCGGCTCAGGTCGTAATCTCAGGCTCATGAGATGGCGACCCATGGGGCTCTGCATGTCCAGCACAGAGTCTGCTTCAGATTCTCTCTCTCTGCCTCTCTTACTCATGCTTGCTCTCTCTCAAATAAATAAATAAATAAATCTTTTAAAAAAATCTTCAGACATTAAAACACAGCCATAATATTATAATCATACCAAAATAAAACATCAACGTCAGGAATTCAACCAGTATTCATATTTTCCCACATACCTCATAAGAGTATTTTTTTAAAGAGTAGATCTTTTTTTTAAAAGACTTTATTTATTTGTTTGACAGAGAGAGAAATCACAAGTAGACAGAGAGGCAGGCGCAGAGAGGGGGAAGCAGGCTCCCTGCCGATGCGGGGCTTGATCCCAGGACCCTGAGATCATGACCTGAGCTGAAGGCAGAGGCTCAACCCACTGAGCCATGCAGGCGCTCTCATAAGAGTATTTCTAACTGCTAGTTTGATCACTTTTTATATTTGAGGCATTAAAATAATTACTCAAATTATTTATCCTATAAAAATAGCCCATGTTAGGGGCGCCTGGGTGGCTCAGTGGGTAAAGCCTCTGTCCTCGGCTCGGGTCATGATCCCAGGGTCCTGGGATCGAGCCCTGTGTTGGGTTGTCTGCTTAGCAGGGAGCCCGCTTCCCCCTCTCTCTCTGCCTGCCTCTCTGCCTACTTGTGATCTCTGTCTGTCAAATAAATAAAATAATAGCCCATGTTAGAAATATTGATAACAATTTTGACTTTATTTTTTTTTCCTTTTCTACTTGAACAACATTCTAAATATATTAAGAATGCTAGATTACATCAATTTTTCTATAAGTCTCTATACATATGGATCCTTTTCTCGTGGTCAAGTGATCTTAAGAGACTTCTGAGATAAGTCTGACATTTTTCCATTTTGAGATTTATTGCTTCTTTCATCATGCTTATAGAATTTTTGTTTATCTTTGCAATACAAGAATTTTACCTACATAAATATAGCTAGATTTGCTTATTCATGAGTATCTACTTCCTGATACATGATAAGTACTTTGACATAAAGATTTAGTTTTGATTATCATTTTTCAGAAAAATATTTCATGATTTATTTGAGTATTTTTCAGTTTTTCTTTTCTATTTTACTTCTGTTCAGGAATACCTATTATATTTGCAAGTCCTGTTTATTTGTCATATATTTTTTTCTCAAATACTTTTTAAAAAATTCATTATTGAAGAATAATTAACATACAATGTTATATTAGTTTCAGGGGTACAAAATACTGGTTCAGCAATTCTATACATTACTCAACACTCACCATAAAAGTGTCACCATACAGTATTATTGTAACATTATTGACTATGTACCCGTACTGTACTTTTAATTTGCAAATCACATTTTATCTTGAGTTGCAATTTTTTTTTAAAGATTATTTATTTATTTGACAGAGAGAGATCACAAGTAGGCAGAGAGGCAGGCAGAGAGAGGGGAGGAAGCAGGCTCCCCGCCAAGCAGAGAGCCCTATGCAGGACTCGATCCCAGGACCCCGAGATCATGACCCGAGCCGAAGGCAGAGGCTTAACCCACTGAGCCACCCAGGTGCCCTTGAGTTGCAATTTTTTAATTGATGTAATTCTCCTGGCCTGGAATGAGCAGTGGCCAGGTGAATTTCTTTCGACATGGTTGTGAGGCTAATACAGTTGTCTTATTTTATTTTATTTTTATTTATTTATTTATTTTTACATTTTTATTTATTTATTTATTTTTGTGCTCAGGTTGATTAGACTATTTTGGACACCTAGAACCCATACTTTAGGTAGATGATGCTATGGTCCCTTTCAATTCTATGATTCTATGATATAGTATATATGGAAATGTCCTAGTTTCCTTGGGAGAAAGAAGAAAGTTAAGAAACAGCAAGCACAGACGTATTTTTGTATAAAAAAAAAATCTGGATGGAGAAACTCTAAAATGTTACCAGTGGTGATAAATGCATGGTGGAACTTTGCTGGGTGTCTTCTGTTCCCCAGATCCATTCTGCACCCTGTGCTGGACCCTGGGGAATGACCAGTATAGACTATAACTATGGGCTTGCTCCCCTACTCTCTGGTTTCTGGTTGGGTTCAGCTAATGGAGAGTCTCAGGAGATCAGGGAGAGTGTGGAGGGTGGTAATGAGATATTGATTCACCAGCCACTTACTTTCAGAATTGCCTTGTGCTGGCCCAGTCCTTCCACTAAAGGTCATAGCTCTTCTCCAGGAGGGCTTCTCTATTTGACTCCTGGGTTCTAGGAACCACTACCTCCCTTTGCCCTTTGAGGCCTGTGGTTATAACAGCCCACCCTTCCAAGCCCCATCACTATCCCTGGTGATTTCCCTTTATCCTTCCGAAGGACAGTAGATCATTGACCAAATAGTCTGCTGTCAATATTAGTATCTAGGTGCTTGCTTTAAGAAGTGCTGGTTGCTGTCAGTTATTTCTTGGCTAAATGGATGTGCACTTACTTTTTGTTTTTAGATCCAAGAGTCGAAGACTGGTTCCTCATGTCCTCACCTCTGCCACAAACCATCGTCCTGGGACTCTATGTCTATTTTGTCACTTCTCTAGGACCAAAGCTCATGGAGAATCGAAAGCCCTTTGAACTCAAGAAAGTGATGATAACATACAATTTTTCCATAGTTCTCTTTTCTGTGTATATGTGTTATGAGGCAAGTGTGTTCGTATTCTTAGTGGGAGAATTTTGCCTGACTCTTCCTGTTTTACTGTCATTATGTTTCTTGTTATGATTATAATGGTAACTCTTGAGATTTAAGGGATTTTAGAAATTTATCTTAGATTTTTGCCCCAAAATTGTTATGTATGGACCTGCTATTGAACTATTTAGAGGATCTCAGTATAGTCTACCTCACAAGTAGTGAGAAAAATTAACATTAAGTCCAGGAACTTGCACATAGGTAATCTTAGCAGATGATTGAATGAATCTGTGAGTGTTAGTTTTAAGGAAACTCATACATGGAGAAAGTAAGTAACTTACTCAAAGTAACACAGCTGGTTATCTGAGGACTGATATTTGAGTCCTGGTCTGTCTGACACTGGGAGCTCATCTTGATTATGTAATGAGTTATCATCATTGTGGTTGGAACCTTGGATGAACTATAATATAGTAGACTGTTTAGGTTTGGCTTAGGTGGGCCTTGAGGACGCAGAGAATTTAGACTCCTACAAAGCAGTAGGTAAGGGAGCCTTTCAGGACCTAAGAGTAGACTCATGGATTCTCTCTCACCCACTGTACTGTTAACAACTTTCACCCAGCTTCACTTACCTGCTTTTCTGAGATTCCTTGCTTCTTTTTTCAACACTGGCTGGCTTCTTCATCTTCTACTCCTTATTTACTACTTTGCAGCATAGCTTGTGCTTCCTCATAACTGGAACTCTCGAGGGCCCACCATGACCCCTCTGGCCTCTCTTGAAACCATGACCTCTCCACATGCATCCCTCCAACTTGATTCCTGTTGCAAATCCACCTGATTGAGTCACCTTATGTCTGCTGTAGCCTCATGTCTCACCTGCTCCCTCAAGTCTGGACTTACCTTGCTACCTACCAAAATCAACTACAAGCTATCTTACTGTCCCTTCTGGATCATGAGTAACTAAAAGGGAAAGGGTAACAGAGGTGGGGAACAGAAAAAATTCATGCTTTTACCAAGTTATGACAGAAAGGAAATAGCCTCTAGGATCATGTTATGTGAAGACCTAGAAGCCAGGAGACCAGGGGCTAATTAGTACCAGTTGTGCTACTAACCAGCTGCCTGATTTTTTGAGCAAGTTACTTAAGCCCTCTGGGACTTATTTCTCTCTTTTTATAGAGTCAGGATTAAACCAAAGTGTTTCTCACATCCCTTTATGCTCCGTGTCTGATTATGTCATTCAGTATAATGTCCCCAAATATGTTTCTCAGGAAGGAATTTAATTATAGCCAGTAAGTTTGGATTCCTATTTTAGCAAATACAATGTAAAAGAAGTTTTGAAAATATCTGAATTTGGTGGTTTCTATTTCTCATTAATCACTCATGCTAGAGTTGTTTATATGCCAATGTTGGGGTTTATTACCTGCCAGATATAAATTATTGCTCATTCTTGATAGCCTGCGATATAGGAATGTCAGAAGCTTCACAGACTATTAGAATGTTCTTAAACTTAGTATCAGGAAAGCACTAGTTTCCACTGTCTTTTTTTTTTTTAAGATTTTATTTATTTATTTGACAGACAGAGATCACAAGTAGGCAGAGAGGCAGGCAGAGAGAGAGGAAGAAGCAGGCTGTCCGCAGAGCAGAGAGCCCGATGCGGGGCTCGATCCCACGACCCTGGGATCATGACCTGAGCTGAAGGCAGCGGCCTTAACCCACTGAGCCACCCAGGCGCCCCATAGTTTCCACTGTCTTTTTAAACAAAGAGTTTGGCAGCCGGTCATCACGTCATCTCCAGGACACTGAACACATCATGTGGTTTGTTGGGTAGAGCACAATTGCATTAGATATACAGAGGAGATACCTCCACTTATGGATGTTAGGAAAAATAAGAACAAGATGAAAGGCAAGCACATCAGACTAAAGGAACCCACATGCCTTATTGAATAGTGATGATTTCGAATGGGCTAGTTACTTGGCACCAGACAGACATTAAGAGAGAGAGACTTGTGAAGACCTAACCAAAGGCCATGTCACAGAGCTTCTCTTGTTCAGCTTAGTCCTTATTTGGGGTAGGGTAAAGTGGAGAACCAGTCATCCCAGTTAGGTAAGTAGACTTTTACTTGCAGCAGTCAGTAGAGAGTTTGGGAGAGAATATGACACTTACTGACAGATCAGGTCTTTGTAGAATTAGCTATTTTCCTACCACATTCCCTTGTTCCTTTGGGAAATATTCATTGATTTGGTTTTGTAAGTCATTTTTCTTACCCATAAAATATGTCTCATACTTTTCTGAATCTTAAGATGGTCTTTTTTTAAGATTTTGTCATTTACCAAGTAAACAGTAGGATTAACTATCTTGTGAATCAAGCTAGGAGCAAATATCAGGAAAGGATAGTGTGATTTTGAATGCCACTGTCTAAACAGTTGTTCTTTCTCTTTTGCTTCTTTTGTTTTTTTACTATGAAAATATCATTCTGATAAACCTCATAAATTTTTGCTTTTAAAAATTAATTTATGGTTAAGTTTTCATTTTAGCTTTAGTAGTAATTAAAAATAGAAATTTAAAATGTGCATGAAAGGCAGAAAATGATGTAGCCATTATATTGAGAAAGAAGACATTTCAGGGAAGGTGTTGGCACTTGTGAGAATAGGATGTTAGGGAAGAGCTGGTCATATTGTCAGAACACTCAGTTAAGCCAGCCATTTAATATACACATTAAATGAAAATTAGAGCCCTTAGCTTTTCATTTTACTGTTTTTTTTTAATTTATTTGAAGTTTTTATTTGGATCAGATACTATTTTAAAAGAACTTCCCACCATCATGCTAAAGAATGTCAGCGTAATCTTTGAATTAAGGTTCAGATAAAAACAATAGGCTCTTTCTTCTTACCACTAGTCTAAGGTCATTTTGTGGGTGTGCTGGAATTAAGGCATGTACTCTTATTGTTAACATTTTTGTCTTATACTTGTCATGTGAATCCAAAGTGAACTAATCTCTGAGACTTATGTTTGATCAATCTTGATTTTAAGAACCATAGGCTACCACTTCACATTACACACACTAGCCAAGGACAGGAAAGCCCAGTTGTAGCAGCCACTAATAGTACAGTAAGAAATTTTGGTTGTCCATTTATATCTTGACTGATTGAGAAGATTAGAAATTGCCAGAAAGGACTGTTTTCAGACTCTGTTACTTCCTTCAGAGTACACAAACATATTCGTGGGTATATATAGCTATACATATATTTATAAATATATGCATAGTATACTATACTTACATACTTACATATACTGGCATACGCCTACCAGTATTTGTAAATATATGTATAGTATACTACATATACTGGCATACTTATATGTATAAGTATATATGTATAAGTATACTTACATATACTGGCATACGCCTACCAGTATTTGCTATCGAAGCAAAACACTCCCAGTGTTTTATTCTCCACTGTATTAGAATAATCATCATAAGAAATGGATATTTGAGTCAGAACACAGTTGATATAAGTAATACATAACTGTATGATTTTGAAAATTCCTGTTGCTTTATCAAGCGAGTTCCCATTTTATAATTATTCTAGCCTGCCTTTTCCTCAGCGCTACATGCTGAGTCAGCTGAGCTTGTGGTAAAGAGAAACAATCAAAAGTACCATTGTTGTAGCTGTTGAGCAAAGTCTTCCTTCTTTAATATTCATGTGCTCTCTTACAGTTTGTGATGTCTGGCTGGGGTACAGGTTATTCACTTCAGTGCGAAGTTGTTGACTACTCACAGTCACCTTCAGCATTGAGGGTGAGTTTTTCTTTGGAAAAACTTGTAACTCAAATGTTAAAACTTTTTAGAGTTTGTTTTTTTAATACTTAATGTGAACTCAGAAGACATAAATGACCCAATTCTCAAATTATATGGACTGAGAGAAAAAAAGCTAAAAATTATCAGAAAGAATCAAAGTCAGGGGCGTAGTTTTCTGTTAAATGAAAATTGGTACTTTTATTTTTTAACTTCCTGGATTTAAAAATGAATTCATATCTGGGTCCTCAAAAAATTAAAAAAAGAATTACCCTATGATCTGGCAATTCCTTCTGGGTATATACCTAGAAGAATTGAAAACAGGGACTCAGAAGTTTTTCCTTGCTGGAATATGGGACTCAGAGATATATTTATACACCCATATTCATAGCTGCATTATTCATAATAGCCAAAAGGTGGAGGCAACCCAAATGTCCATGGACAGATGAGTGGATAAAGAAAATATGGCATATCTATACAATGGAATATTATCCAACCTTAGCAAGGAAGGAAATTCTGACATGTGTTTTAGCACGGACGAGCCTTGAGGACATTATGCTAAGTGAAATCATACAGGCACAAAAAGACAAATACTGTATGGTTCTACTATATGAGGTATCTGGAGTAGTCAGATTCAGGGACAGAAAGTGAAATGGTAGTTGTCAGGGGTTGGTGGGGAAGGGAGATCAAGAGTTACTGTTTAATAGGCACAGAGTCTCACTTTTGCAAGATGGGAAGAGTTGTAGGGATGGATGGTAGTGAGGATTGCACAACAATGTCACTGTACTAAATGCCACCAAACTGAAATGAACACTTAGTAATGGTTAACATGGTAAATTGGGTTATGTGTATTTTGCCAAATTAAAAAAATAAAAATTTCCTCCATATAAAAAATAAAATAAATTCATATTTATATGTGTTTCTGCAGATGGTACGCACCTGCTGGCTTTATTACTTCTCCAAATTTATTGAGCTCTTAGATACTGTGAGTATGTGGTCACCACATTTGCTAAATGTTTGATATTTCAGTAGAAGCAATAAACTGCTAGAGTTCAGGTGTCTTGATAACTCTGGTTATCTCTCTGCTTCAGGCAGACCTCCTATTATCTTTTACCTTTTATTATCAGTAACTTTAGAGAATAGATAGGATAAGCATTTTTTTCAGTCTTTTGCAAACTCCAAAAGGTTTTCTTATGTATCTACCACCTGACTAAGATAAGCATGTAACTGTCACTGCAAAACTGTGCAACTTTATGGAGATGAATGACAGGTGTTCAGGGAAGCAAGTTCATGAAACAAAGAGCAGAGAACATTTTACCTTGGGTTTTTTTGGTATAAACCAAATATGTCATCCATATTTCTTTAATAGGATAAGTGCTTCAAAATTCATAAATTTACATTAGGATATTATCCCTGGGATATCAGTAATTTGGGTAATTATCAAAATGATCTCCAGATGCCTTTCTAAAGTTTATGCCTACTAGATCATCTCTCTTCCAACTTAACATCCTGTTGAGGATCAACTCTGAATTTGGGTGACTGGGCTCTGGGAGAAGCAAGTGCCATGGTTTAGGGTCCTTGATGAAAGGAGAAAGCTGTGTACTTCTGTTTTAACAGTAGCCAAGGAAAGCTGGATATTTATCATATATTTGGGGCATGTAGGTCTCAGTTACCTGGAACCAGTTCTGGGTCTAAGAGCGGTGTCTTCTTCTTTAGGATACGTATTACAATTACATATTAGGGAATACACACTTCTTTTCTTTTTTCAATTTTTCTTTTTTAATTTAAATTCAGTTAATATATAATGTATTACTAGTTTTAGAGGTAGGGGTCAGTGACAGAACACATATTCCTTGTAGCAAGTCTCAACATGCTTCACCTCAGCTGATGAATCACATAATGTTAGAATTGGAAAGGACTTTAGTGAGCATAGAATACAGTGGTTCTCAAACTTGGTCTTGCCTTAGAATCACCTAAATACACAGATGCCTGGACCCCACCCTTAGAGTTTCTGACTCAGTGTTTTGGGCTTAGGAAGTTGCATTTCTTTTAGTTCTCAGGTGATGTTACTGCTGTTGGTCCAGACTCTACACTTGGGAGACCCCTGCTATAGTCAGTGGTTCCCAGCCATCATGGTGCAGGAACATTAACTGCATTAGAAAAAACCAAAAAACCTGGGCCCCATCTCCAGAGATTTGGTGCCAGGTGGCCTGTAATTAGAGACTAGCCATGGCTATTTTTATAAAGTATCTTGGACATTGTAATATTCAGCCAGGATTGTGAACCACCAATTTGGGCCAGAGCTTTCAATCCGAAAATAAATTGAAACCAGGGAGGTAAGTAACTCACCCAGAGGAATGCCACTATTGTTTGGGACTAGGACCCCAGACGGTTGGTTTGGGACTTTTTCATTGCATCATGCTGCCATCTTCCATGTGCATAAGCAAATGCATCTTGGCTTTATTGTTTTCTGCTTTGTATGTTCTCATTTATTTCCAGGTTCCATAAGGAAATGGTTGCTACATCCATGTCCTTCCCTAAACCACATTTCTTAAATATTACTGTGGATACTTTTGTTTGTGGTGCTCTGCTTGGTCCTATATTTAGAAGTCTGACTCATCACTGGTATTCTGAATTTTGAATATTTTTTGAACACTTAATTCTGCTTTTGAATTTTTTCTTGAAAAAGATCTCCCCCTGCAGAAGCTTTTGTGTTCTCTTCTTTGTTTCTGCAAACCATGGATACATTCAGTCTGGATGGTGTCTTTTTTGCCTTTCTCCTTTTTCATAGGCCACTTCCCCCTGCCCCCAATTCTATTTCTTCAAATCCCCTTGACTTTTTCCCATTTCATCTTTCTTTAATAATAATATGCTAACTTTTGCTTTGTTGCAAGTTCTCCTTTCATTTTGCTTAATTACTTATCTAGATTAGTAGGATGTCTTAGAGAGCAATATAGAATAATTTCTGTCCTAAGAATTGAGACTCTGTGCTTTCCCATATACTTCAAAATCCACATGGATGTTTTCCTACAATAACATTTCTTTCAATAATATTTGGCTGTGTTCTTCACTTTGCATTTTTGATTTTCAAATCCGCATACATTTTCTTTAACACCTTTTTATTGATTCTCCCATGACTAGTCATCATATCTAAGTTCCTTCATACTTATTAGCTTTAACTGCCCCTTGGAGAATCAGCTGCTTCTATCAGCATTCTCTAAGGCAGCCTTTCAATGCAAATTATGATGTGAAATAGTTTGTACTTTGCCAGTATTTTTGTAGATAAATCAGTAGATCAATCATTGCATGATTTTCTATGAACTTGATTTTTTTAAAATTATTTCAGATCTTTTTTGTTCTGCGTAAGAAAAATAGCCAAGTGACTTTCCTGCATGTCTTCCATCATACCATCATGCCATGGACCTGGTGGTTTGGAGTCAAATTTGCCGCAGGTAGCCAAGGGAGAGTTGGGATCATGTGTTATAAATGGTTACATTTCTGTATGTTGTAAAGACAAATTCTGTCCTTAAATGTGATTTAAAAGAAATTCAAAACATCAAAGGACTACTTGGATCAAACTTCTGACTTTCATTATTACCTGAAATATAAAAGTAAGACTTTAACCTGGATTCTTCCCCTACCCTCCATTCTTTAGATACACGTGATTTTTGGGTATAGTCTCCTACCCATAATCCTTTAGTTGTTTTGTTTGGATTTTACTCCTTTCCCATAGAGTTCTATTAAATATCATTAAATAAATAAACAGTGAAAAAATAAAATGGTAGAAGCCTTAGTTTTATAGAAATATAGTTAGTTATCTATTCCTTATAGGTTTCCAGGAAGTTAAAATGTTTATCTCAAGTTCCAGTCTTCTTTGCATTCGAAATTCCAATAATTGATACACACCTCATCCCCTACCAACTCTTTAAAAATGTGTTAAATTGTGGTTGAAGGATGTTGTTTGAAGTTGAAACTGGTTTAAATCAAAAGCTTGGCAAACATCCTCTTTTGTTCATTTGGTTTTGGTTTTATGTCTCTGAATCGGAAAAAACAGGTTAAGTAATTTTACCCTGTCATCAAGTGTTAAATAAATGATGTCCCCAAGGACATGTACTTATTAGCAGATGTTGGTTGGGAGATTTATTTATGCGAGTTTCCTAAATTTAAGAAGTCTTCAAGTAGATCTGCAGCCTTAAAATTTCTCTGAATAGCTCATTTCTGTGAGGCATTCTGACTTTGTAGGACAAAAAAGAGAAAACACAATTGAGGAACACTTGTTTAAATTTTAATCTCTAGGCATGGGGAAAATTCCTCACGTCTCAGAGCATGAGAGGGCATGAATGAGCCATTGGCATAAAAGAGGTACCAAAATCTAGAGGAGCTGAAAGGACTGTCCCTACCATGGCCTATGAGCATCAGATTTTCCAATATATTAGGTGTTTTCTTTGCCCAAATTGGCATTTTGTCGGAGTTTTTAAAAGTAAATGTCAGTCGGGGCACCTGGGTGGCTCAGTGGGTTAAGCCTCTGCCTTTGGCTCATGTCATGATCTCAGGGTCCCGGGAGATTGGGCTCTCTGCTCAGTGGGAGCCTGCTTCCTCCTCTCTCTCTGCCTGCTTCTCTGCCTACTTATGATCTCTGTCAAATAAATAAATAAAATATTTTTTTTAAAAAAGTAAATGTCACTATTTTTCTGGTAATGAATGTTAATATAAAAATAGTCTCATCTGTGTCCATTTTACAAATCTAGGATAGCCATATTACTTAATCTCCATTATTTTACTTCTCTTTATATGTTTTTGTTTTCTCTCACATGCACATCAGTTCTCTGTATAGTGATATTCATTGACATCTTTATTCATGTTGCCCAAAAATGGGAAAATACCTAACTATCCATTAATAAAATGGTTATGAATTCCACCAGGAGAGATTTAGCTCGTCTTCTCTTTTAAGCAATTTGACTCCAAAATTATCAGACATAGGTGTCTATTCTATTTTAAAGTATGCTAGAAAAAGTTCTTTCACACCCTTATAATTTATTTATTCAGATTTCTTCTCTGAGACCAGAATATTACATCACAACACTGAAAAATATAAATAGGAAAAAGACTGGGAGGCATTACCCCAAAATACAGTGATTTAAAGGGACTAACACAAAAAGTGCTTTCTCTCTCTGTCTTTATCCTTCTATATATTTTCTAATTTTTCTATATTGAATAGCTGTATGTTTTATAATGGGAAAAATGAGCTTTATTTGAAGAGTAGAGTTGAGCACTTTTCTAATGTCTATCTTAGACCCATTGATAGTCTGGCTTCTACTTTCAAACAAGCATTACTTTTAATAATGAAAATTTAAACATGAAATTCTTTGGTTTTTAATGTTACCATGTTTATGGACATCAAACACTTTGTAGTGAGTTCATTGTCCACACCTTAATCCCCCTTCTGCTTTATAAAATGTAAATACTTTCTTATATGTTCAATGAGTTGGCATTTCTGTTCAGTCTTGCATGTGGAATCTAGGAAATACTTGTATACCTAATACCTATATAGTGACAGGTATGGCAGTAAGAACTGAGATAGTTCCAGAAATGTGGTCTGGCATTGGCTTTCATTCCTAGAATGAAACTGTCCAGTTTATACTGTTCTTTCAAAAACTTGAGCACAGCTGATCTTGATCTAGTATTTAATTTCCTGTTTGCCTGCTGTACAATTCTCTGGCATAAAAAGCATTCCAACTTTTCTTTGGAATATGATGGGAATGTTTCTCTGGCAGTTTTTTATATTCATTATGCACATACTCCCTTCCAGAGATACAGAGAATTGTGGCAATTACCCAGGTGATTCCTTTATTTTTCTAAAAAGGAATAAAATGAGGTGGTACTAATTGCAATACATTCCAAGATGTTAGCTTTGCAAAACTATTGTTGTAAAGAAGAAAGCAGGCTTAGAAAATACTTTGGTGGCTCAGTGGGTTAAGCCTCTGCCTTTAGCTCATGCTCAGCGGGGAGCCTGCTTCCTCCTCTCTCTCTGCCTGCTTGTGATCTCTCTCTGTCAAATAAATAAATAAAATCTTTGAAAAAAATAGAAACTACTTTATTAGGAAGGCCTTCCAAAGAAGATGTGAAAAACATTACTAATTAAAATGTGACTGTTCTATGGACAAATTTATTAACATATCTGAGGGAATAATCATAACTAGACAAAATCAGCAAGTTAATCTTATTTGATAGCTGATTTTGATTAGTAACCCTTACTAAACCCTGTTGGCTACACTAGTGCTTTGTTAAATTCCTGTCCATAGGATCCTCATTGTAGGACATTTAAAAAATAAAAGATTCTGGATGGAAAATAGTCTACTGAAAAATGGGACAAGTGTCTTGGTGAGAAAGTCTCTGATATAGTTTGTTTCCTGTGTGTTTATATAATCACAAGACACAAAAGGACATAAGAGGTATTTAGCTTATGCCCTGTTAAACAGCTTGACTCCTTAACTATCAGAAATAGACAAATACTATATTTTTAAATCACCCTAGAAAAGGTGTTTTCACACCACTATAATTTATCTATTTCAGTTTCTTTGGGAAAAAAGACTAATCCAAATGTAAATAATAAAAGGTGGGAGGTTGTTAATAAGCTTCATTAATTCAGTTTCTTCTGACTTGAAATTTGTGATAATTAAAGAATTGGCTGCATTTTTATTTATTCTACTTAGAAAGAGAAAGTTTATGAAGCACAGTACAGCATAAATGAGGCATTGGAGGAATATGTAAATTACTCAAAAATAATTACTTAAAATGTGATTGTAAAGGAGTACTTTAGCAGTGGTAGTATCCAGAAGTGTCTAATGGTTCTGCAATTATGAATGATTATTAAAGTGTAATTAGTTGAAACCATGCAACAATTTTTATTTGGCTTTAAACTTTCTGTAACACATAGTGTTTATGAATGTGGTCCTTTTCCTAATGTAATTGTTCTATATTTTGATGTTTTACTTTATTTCTAGAATTAAAGAATATTAGAATAAAGAAATTAGAATATTTTGGAGAAGAATTTAAATCCTAGATCAAGATCACTAAGCTGAATCAGGCTATACATAAAGAATTCTGCTTCTTTGAGATTATGCCTCTTAGGAAAGATGCTAAGGAAGAGTTTTCTGGTTTTTTCCCCATGCTATCTGCCAGTCACCTTGTTACCCCTTCCAGGGTACTATAGGTCCAGCTAAAGACAATTGAAATGATCTTTACTTCTGTTCTCCCAGGGTTCTTTGCTTCTACTCTAAATTGAATGTGATCAGTAGGAGATGTAGTGATTAGAAGAGGAAAATCAAGATAGGAAGACAAAATTGATAATAATCAAATGGAAGCAGTAAGCAAAGATGGCTTAACAATTAATAAATATTTATTTTGGAAAAACAATAATTGTCTTTAAATAATTAAAGCAAATTTAGCATAGCCTCCTAATGAGAGGAGTATATATATATATTTTTACTGCCAAAGTTTCATAGCACAAGAGAATGGATTGTGACGCATTCAAACAGTGCAATACTATAATACTAACAGCCATAAGAAAGCAAACTACTAATCACAACAACATGGACAAATCTTAAAAAAGATTATGTTGATTGAAAGAAAGTAGGCTCCAAAGATTATCCTGTATAATTCTATTTATATGAAGTTTAATATCAGGCAAAGCTAATAGTTGATAGAAGTCAGCATAAAGTTTATGTTGAGAGATATATTCTTGGAAGGAGGACACAGGGACTGTATGTGATATTGGAAATGTTCTATATCTTGACTTTGGTGGATGACTATGTGGGTGTATATCTATGTGCACAATCATCACTTAAGGTTAGTGCATTTGTGTACTTTATATATGTCAACCCTCACTGAAAAAATGAATTGGATTACTACTATTAAGTATATACCATTTCAAAAAAATAACTTAGTTTGTTAAAGTGAACCCAAATCAACAGACCATCTTAGGGTTAAGATAAAACAATAAGTAAAGGCATTCTCATTCGTTTTTGAAAGTTTACATCTTATATTTCACTGAATGTATATGTTATCCAGCTCCCTTCAATTTGATAGCAGTTTAACAAATTGATTTCTATGTTTTTCTTTCTACTAAAATTAAATAATTATTCTAAAATCTCAGTTGACAAAAATGAATCTCATTTTAAGGAGCATTGCCCCCAATTTACAATAATTTTATTTTCCAGGTGGTTTGGGAACATTCCATGCCTTTCTAAATACAGCCGTACATGTAGTCATGTATTCCTACTATGGGCTCTCTGCACTGGGACCAGCCTTCCAGAAGTATCTATGGTGGAAAAAATATTTGACATCATTACAGCTTGTGAGTAATTAATTTTCTTTAAAACCAGATATAAAACTAAGCTGGAGTCATTTCTCTTCCCTATGAATCAGAATACTAACTAAAGACAAAAGTTACAAAACAATAGGAATATAGAGTGTGTGGCCCCTATATTGCATCCCATCATTATCCTTTCCATGTTATTTAAACTTTCGTCAAGAACTGTGTTGGAAACAAAGTATATTTTTGGTAGCCAAGAGCTCAGACAGTTAAACCAGAATGTGTATCTTTAGGCTATCCTTGTACTATTTTATATTTTTCTATAAAATATATATTTATGGGGTGCCTGGGTGGTTCAGTCATTAAGCATCTGCCTTCGGCTCAGGTCATGGTCGCAGGGTCCTGGGATCAAGCCCCACCTCGGGCTCTCTGCTTGGCGGGAAGCGAGCTTCTCCCTCTTCCGCTCCCCCTGCTTGTGTACCATTTCTGACTGTGTCTTTTTCTGTGAAATAAATAAATAAATAAAATCTTAAATAAATAAATTTATGATAAAGATAATCTCAAAGTTATTTGCACTACAGCAGGCACAATATTAAATTAAGAGTTAGAAATACCATCTAAATGATTTTAAGGGAGGGAATATAACTTTGAGGGGATTATGAGTCTTTCTGTATGCTTGGCTCTAAGTCTGTTTTTCCTCCAAATGATAAACATACATGCAGATGAAAGAGGTAGGGGAACGGTATATTGTATATATTGACAAATTGACAATGCTCTAAATAACCAAGTGTAAGGAAATAGTGAAATAAATTATTTTAATTCCTACTTTGCAATATTATAAAATCAAGAAATTTATTCACCGTTGCTTTCTAAGTATTTTTTTTCTGAATGTGAAGTAACACATGCTCATCACTGAGAAATTAAAGCATCTAACTAAGCAAAGAGAAAGAAAAATAAGCCTAATTCCGCATGCATGTGAATACCTGTTGCATGATTTGCATTATACTGGATAGACAATTTTGTATTGGGCTTTTTTCCCCACTTATCTACTCTTAAGTGTTGTAAAAACTTTTTTATTAATGTGGCAAAATGCTAAAATAGAAGGAAGAATAGATATTATTATCTCAAATGTGTTGGTTATACACAAACACGCCTTCATCGGATATTGGCGTGTCACCGAGGCTTCCAGAGGTGTCATCTTTATGTCTGCCAAATGAGAGACATAAGGGTAGCTACTGCACAGGAATGTCATGGAAGTTTCTTAAGATAATGCAGGGAAGGTGAAGATGATCAAAAAAGAAACTGAAAAGCTTAACTACGGTCATAAATGGAAGATTATAGGTAACTGTTATTTTTTTATTTATGAATTTTTACTTGTCTAACATTCCCACAGAACACATGTTGCCTTTTAATCAGGAGAAGAAAGAGATGCAAAAAATCTGCACATTAGCCTGTGGAGTGTTCCTCTTAAAATTGTGTAGACTGTTCTGGAACAAAGAGCCCTAGACATCATGGGGAGTGTCATCAATATTGTTTCACTCCTTACAGATTCTCTGCTGCCACTGGCAGGATATATTTCTATCCTGATATGACTGTGGGTGACAAGTGGCAGATACCAGGACTCAGGGATGCTTTGGCTCCTATGAAATTGCTGGGGCTCTAATTAGAATGATTGTGTTTCTCCAAAATTGAAATACCTCGTCTAACAAGACAGATTATTTGACATTGAAACTCTTCTAGAAAATGAGGCCATAAGAAAGTGTTCCCACCCATGTGTATTTCATCAAGTCAAGGACTCAAGACAGAGACTTGCCAAGAAAACCTGCTCAGAGGGTTCTTTCTGCGGGTACAAAGGGGCTCCTGCCCTGCCCAGCTCCTGGGCCGTTTATGTAGGGCTGCTGGAGTTGTACACTTGGGCAGGACTGAGTAGTGGTTCCCCATTCCCATCTGGACTTTGACAATATCCCATCCCCTCTGACTCCCATGGAGGCTAGATTTAAAGATAAAATCCCCAACCCAATAGTAGCCTAAGATGTGGTTGCAGAGTGTTTAAGCATAAGCAGCCAAAGAATGCATTAAATGATTGCTGCTTTGTGACTGCATATCTGAATAATATTTTTCATTCTTTCATCTTTTAGGCCCAATTCATTATTATCACCATCCATGTAGGCCAGTTCTTTTTCATGGAAGATTGCAAGTACCAGTTTCCAGTCTTTCTGTACATCATCATGAGTTATGGGTGCATCTTTCTGCTGCTCTTTCTCCATTTTTGGTACCGTGCTTACACCAAAGGCCAGAGGCTGCCCAAAACTGTGAAAAATGGAATCTGCAAAAGCAAAGATCACTGAAGTGCAAGCACGACATGAATCTATGAATGAGACTGGTATCTTACTTTCCTTGACAATCAAGAGCTTTATCCATGTGAAGTGCATTTTGTATATTTTTCAAAACCAAGAGCTTGTATTTTTATGATAAGTTATTGGGGTTTCTGATATTTGAGAGCCCAAGGTCCCAGATAACAGAGTCTAATTAGAGCCTAAAGCAGGTAGTTTTTCAGCTGCTTTAAAACCTAATCTAAAGGTTTTATTTAATGCATTTTGTTATGGTGAAAGGAGGACATGAAACAGTATAGTACTTTTCAAAGAAGTCCAGTATAGATGAAAATATCATCAGATACTTTGACCATGGACAGAGAACTATGCCCTACTATAGATTCCTTCTGCCAGCTCTGAAAATCTCTAACTGGGAGTTTGGGCTGTTCATTATATTCAGAAGACACTGTATTTACTCTAAAATTAAATTCCTATCGTAAAGAGCTAATACTGGTGAACAGTAAGTGAATTTTTGGTAAGTTGTCATTTAACATCACTAACAATAATTTTTAATGGATCTCTTGTGTAACCACCACCAGTTTCGCTGATAAGACTTCCCTACAACACTTTGTCGTATATACTGTTTAAAAGTAACAATTCTTTTGGTTAGTACCTTGATGCACTTGACACTAAGATTAAGTTAATATTTTGAAAACAAGAGGATTTGTTCTGTGGCTTAAGGAGCACTGTGCTATTACTATTTTGCAGTTAACTCTGTGTATTTCTGGAAAGAGGTGAAATTTGTCAATGGAATAAGTACTCTGTAGTTCAGTGGGAAAAATCTGTTGTATTATAATGTCACTTTCTCATATTGGTATGGCTTAAAGGATTATCTTGTTAAATATGTATTGGTTACATATGTAAATGTTGAAATCCTTAGCACACTGCAGGTACCCTTAAATCATAAATGATTTCAGACCTCCCACTATACACAGTTTCCAGAGATGAGTTAGAGTTGTTTGTGAAGCAAATGGAGGAAAATGGTTGCACAGAAATTCCCAGGGACTATATGTGGTTATGGTAAGGGTCTCAATAAAGAGAGAAAGAGAGAGCCTGTTTAATAGTTGGTATAGCTACACTGCATGGAAAAATGTTTCCCAGGATTATGAATTAATTAATAGCCTGGATTTCTTTTTTCAAACCTATAAATTATATAATGAAGACTTGAAATTCATTTTGCCTACTTTTGTTTTTTCACAATTACTGCTTTCTAAAATTCTCTTGTTCTCCTGTTTTCTTGTTGGCAAACTGAAACTATTGGTCAATAGAGTTTTGTGTCAGAAACAATGA
Organism: Taxidea taxus jeffersonii; assembly: GCA_003697995.1. Taxonomy (NCBI): domain Eukaryota; kingdom Metazoa; phylum Chordata; class Mammalia; order Carnivora; family Mustelidae; genus Taxidea; species Taxidea taxus. The sequence continues at coordinate 78,583 of RCUC01109750.1, forward strand.
TATTTGGACATTTCTGAATTTTTCCCTATTGGTTTTCATTCTTGCTATATTTATACTTAATTTTGAAGGACTGCTTATGCCTATATGACTTTAAACAATTAATACTTATGGGTCTGAGTTATGTAACACACAGTGATAGCCTTGTCCATCAGAGCCCGAGTTTTTCCTCACTGTGAATTCTTATAGTTCTATGTGTCACACCTGATATTTAATCCATACCATGGCCTTCTCTCTCACACTTACCAGATTTATAAGGTTATTTGCTTTTACGTGACCTTTACTGATTTCACTTGCTTACAATATGAGAAGATAAGAGTTGATAAATGGGAAATATTTATTTTCCTCAAAAAAAAAAAAGAAAGAAAGCAATAAAGCACAGCAAGAAAGAAAGATCAATAGTTATAATTTATTTCTCTGAGGGTCTCAGGGTTCCTAAACTGTTTTCCTGTTTTGTTTCTTTTCACCCAGCCTGCACTAAAATGAGACGGTGTAGCGGGTATTGTTAGACAATGCACACAATTCCCAAACACCCAAGTAGACTAAAGACCAAAAGGAAGCACAAAGAAAAGAAGGTGAAACAGGAGAGTTTGGTTTTCGCAATACTGTCTATCCAGCAGTTGCAACCTCTCCTAACCTCCCTGTAGCCTTTAAAATATATGACTTGCTTATAAACTAATAGCAGCGTGTGATGGAACCATGTTCTAAATTATGTGAATAGAAGTGGAGAGCTAGAATGTTACATGAAAAGGAATTACAGCTAGCAGAAGTATCCTTCACATATATATCATTAGATCAAAATGTATATCACTGGATATGGGATGTACATGGACAGTATGTTATTAAAGGGCTCTATGGGTCACATAGAGTTTCTATTGGGGTTTCATCTGCTTTTCAAGATTTTATTGCCTTTGGGTTTGCTTACCTAACAAGTAAAGAGACCAGTTACAAAATCTAGTTTATGGGACGCCTGGGTGGCTCAGTTGGTTAAGCGGCTGCCTTCGGCTCAGGTCATGATCCCAGCATCCTGGGATCGAGTCCCACATCGGGCTCCTTGCTCGGCAGTGAGCCTGCTTCTCCCTCTGCCTCTGCCTGCCACTCTGTCTGCCTGTGCTCGCTCCTTTGCTCTCTCTCTATCTGACAAATAAATTTTTTAAAAATCTAGTTTATGATATGATGTTCTATGAATCACTTTAAATATCTATGGGACATTGCCAGTTTCCAGTCTTAATTGAGTTGAATTTAAGAATTCAATTTAAGAATTCAAATTTAAGAATTTAATAATTGAATTTAAGAATTCAATTCAGTTGAGTTGAATTTAAGAATTGAGTGGACTACATTGTTATCTAAATTACAAAGTTATGAGATGTCTCCTCAATTATCTCTTGCTTCTGTTAAATTTTTAAAGGCTATGGAAAACTGTGGAAATTGTCAAAGAGTGTGTGTGTGTGTATGTGTGTGTGTGTGTACATGTGCATTATAGTAAATTTGTGGTAGTGTGGTTGCATGTGTGTCTTTTATCTTGGAATATAACTGCATGTATTTGCATGGGTAGGTGGTTTTAACCTGAATACTCATTTAACCAAAGCATTTTACACATTTGTTGCACACTTTTTATATTCAGAGCCCCTGCTAGATGTTATAGTGATACAGAGATGTCTTGAACATAGTTGGGGCCTCCTGAAACTTACAGACTGACAGAAGAGGTTATGTAACAGGGCAGCTAGGTACCATATGCATGAAAGCTCTGTCACTTAGAAAACAGGGAAGGCACTGTGAAGGAATTACAACCTATGTGTTTAAGATGTTCAGAACTTCAGGGGCACCTGGGTGGCTCAGTGTGTTAAAGCCTCTGCCTTCGGCTCAGGTCATGATCCCAGGGTCCTGGGATCGAGGCCCACATCGGGCTCTCTGCTCAGCGGGGAGCCTGCTTCCTCCTCCTCTCTCTCTCTCTCTCTCTCTCTGCCTGTCTCTCTGCCTGCTTGTGATCTCTGTCTGTCAAATAAATAAATAAAATCTTAAAAAAAAAGTTAAAAAAAAAGATGTACAGAACTTCAAAATGGGTGGTCGGTTAGTGGGCAAGGTTGTAAGTGAAAAGAAATAACAAATCAAGGTCTAGGGAAAGGAAAGTTTAGGGAATGGCCAATAGACCAGATTAGAGCAAGGCTTCCTGCTGTGGACCCAGAGAGATGAGTCCAGAAGGAGGCGGGCTCAGAGCTTGGAGGCACGTGGCTGTGGCATCTGGGCTTGATTCTCTAGGAAATTGAGAGCATTCAATGGTTTTTGAGAGAGGTGAGGTTTGATCTAAGGCAGTACCTTACGAGTGATCTGGTGGGGTGGGGTGGGGTAGGGCAGTGGCTTTAGACACTAACAGCAGAGCTAAATTGGTTGAGTAAGGATGAGTGGAGGAGAGCCAGCATATGTGCCTTGAAAGAAAGGTAGATGTGAGAGAGCTTCTGAAGGGAGAGTCTCATCTAGACTGACCATGGATGGGGTGACTAGCAGGGTCCAAGGAAACAGTAGAGTGGTGTGGAAAGTGGGCAGAATCTAAAACCATGAGGCATGGATGTTAGATGCCAGGTGACCTTAGACCAGCCAGTTAACCTCTCTCAGCTTCTCTTTCTTCATCTATAAATGAAAACAATAGCACAAGTTTTCCTTGCTGGGTTGTTCTGTGGTTTAAATGAAATAATGTATTTCAATTGGCAAAAATATGTAGTAATTGGTAAAAATATGAACATATGCCTAGAGAATACAGATTCAGATTTAAGTGGGGAGGAAAAGAAGGTAAATCCCTAGCTCAAAAGAGAACAGAGTTTATAGTTCTGTCTACTTTAGGTGGAATAAGGTATGTGATGATTGCAGAGGGGACAGGATAAATGGATTGAGGGAATTTTTTTTCTTTTAAAAAAGCAGCATAAACATGTTTATTCTAGAAATGACTTGAAAAGCGGCTGCCTTCGGCTCAGGTCGTGATCCCATCATCCTGGGATTGAGTCCCTCATCGGGCTCCTTGCTCGGCAGGGAGCCTGCTTCTCTCTCTGCCTCTGCTTGCCTCTCTGTCTGTCTGTGCTCACTCTCTCTGAAAAATAAATAAAATCTTTGAAAAAAAAATAGAAATGACTTGAAGAATGAAAAAGTTGCATAAACTATCAGAAATGGATGTGCTTAGGGACAGACACAGATTTCAAATATTTCCCAGCCTCTAGCAGAGTCCCAGTGAGGCTGGAGACCATACATTTGTAGTGGTCCCAATCTGCATGAATTTGTTAGGCCAATAATCCTGTGGGCATGGAGAAGACTTGCACTACTTATGGTGGGGATTTGCAAGGAAGATGCAGCAGGACAAGGGAGGATGTTGACAATGCCAGCAACACTGGGTACAGTGGTGCATTATGGGAGCTGAGACTCTCAAAGGACAGTGGTGCTTACTAAGCTCCTTATATGTCTCATGCAATAAGATCCTCACAATATCCCTACAAGATAGACACAATGAGGTAGCTACGATAAGGAAATTGATGCTTATACCATTTACATACATTTTGACCAAGATCAGGAAGTTATTAGCTGTTAAAGCTGGGTGTCAAACCAGCTTTCTTTGATTTCAAAGCTCTTGCTCTTAACCATCATGCTATACACCCAAGAAAGTTGATGGAACAAGGGAGTGAACTGATTTTTAAGTTTAACCAGGATAGACAAAAACCTAAAAATAACAGTTAACATAGAAGTCTTTTCTTATATAAGGTTCCAGAGGTATGCAGTCAGAGTTAGGCTGGTTTACAATAGTATCAGAGATCCAGGGATTGTTTCACAGTTCTGCCATATGTGATTTCTGTTTCCATAGACACCTCATGATCCAAAATGGATGTTGAAACTCCAACCATGAATACACATTTCAGTCAGTATGAAGAAGGAAGAGGGTGAGAGAAGGAACTGTTCTCTCCATTTAAGGACCTATAACAAAAGTGATACATCACTGGCCAGAATTTAGTCATATGGGTCACATGTAGCAGAAGGAAATCGGGGAGTAATACTCTATCCTACCTGACTCTCAAGCCAAAGTCAGGGATTCTATGACTCTGGGAGAAGGAGGTGAATGGAAATAGCGGGGGCTGTAGTCTGATCAGCAATTCAAAGTGTAGAGGTAGTACTACATGGCTCTGGAAGTGAGTGGTTGGTACAGAAAGTGTATGATGATTATTGGAATTGAACAGATGGATGAAGTGTTGGATGGAATGTCCACATCAATGTGGAAGAGCCTCAGTGAGGAAGAATCTTGGAATGAATATGAGCTAGATGATTAAGGACTCTGAATAGGGGTATATAGCCAAGAAGACAGTGGATGGCAATAATGAGAAGAGCAATGTGACACAAGCCTCAAAATCTGGGATTGTGCATGCATGGCATTCTTTTTCAAAATAAACCTAATTTTAGAATAATTTAGATTGACAGAAAAATTGTGAAGTTAGTGCAGAGAATTGCCATATATGCATACCCAGTTTCCCTATTATTAACATCTTACATAAATCTAATACATTTATTACAGTTGATGTGCCAATGTTGATACTTTATTATTAACTGAAGTCCATACTTCATTCGGATTTCCTCAGTTTTCACCTAATGTCCTTTTCCTGTTTCAGGATTCCATCCAGGATGCCATTATATTTAGTTGTCCTGTGTCCTTAAGCTTGTTTTGGCTGTCATGGTTTCTCAGACTCCCCCCACTCTTTTTTTTTTTTTAGAGAGAGAGGGAGGGAGAGAAGAGGAAGGGACCGAGGAAGAGGGAAAGAAAGAGTGTTAAGTAGGCTGCATGCCTAGCAGGGGCCCCAAAGACAGACTCCATCTTGCAACCCTGAGATCATGGTGGAAATTGAAGAGTCAGACTCTCACTGACTGAGCCACCCAGGTGCCCTAGGTTTTTCTTATTTTTGATGACTTTGACAGTTTGGAGGAATACTGGTCAAGTATTTTGTAGAATGCCCCTCAACTGGAATTTATCTGATGTTTTTCTCATAAGTCAGGAGTTATTAGTTTTTAGGAGGAAGACAGTAAAGTATTATTCTTATCACATCGTATCAAGGGTATATACTAACAATATGACTTTTCACTGTTGATTTTAACCTTGATCACCTGGTTGAGGTAATGTTACTCTTTTTCTCCTTTTGTACTTTATTCTTTAAAAGGGAGTCACTCTGCAGTCATACTTAAGGATAACCCCTTGAGTGCAAAGTATCTACACAAATTATTTGGAATTCTTCTGCCTAGGTTAGTTGCCTGTTCTCTCTCATTTATTTATTCAATGATCCATTTACGTTAGTATGGACTCATGGATATCTATTTGCTATGTTAGAATATAATCTAATACTACATTACTTATTTAATTGCTCAAATCCTTCTAGTTTTAGGCACTGAGAATTCTTCTACATGGTTTCTGTGTCATTTTGACATATTGCCACTTCCTTAACCTTCTGGGACTGCAAAATGCTCCAGACTCATTTTGCGTATTTCCTGCCCTGGTTCTAGAATCAGCCAATTCTCCAAAGGGTCCTGATTTCTTTCATAGGGGAATGGTATTAGAAGCCCAGAGCTAGCAATAGGTGTGGTCATGGCTACTGGAGGGTTATTGCTTCTAGGCCCTCTTAGCTGACTGCAGAGAAATATAGGTGTATATACTAACTAGTACACACACCTGTAAATATTTCTATATGTAGCCATCTGTATGTATCTTAAGGTAAACATGAGTTCATGTTGATACCTTCAGTTCTAATCTATTACCACATGGATCATTCTAGCCTTTGCCCCTTGCTTGCCTCTAACTCCAGTAGTGAGAAACCTGACTGTCACATGTGCCATGAATTTACTTAATAGTTCAATTCTAATATACATGTAAATTGATTTCAGAATTGTTAACCCATTGCACACTTTATCAACCAGAGTTCCTTTTGTTTTTCATTGACAGACTCTACTCATTTCCACAATTACTTAGGTCAGCACCTTTCCTCCTCAACCCCTCCTATAAGGTTGTTTCATATATTTATAATACAGTTGGGTTCTTTTATCATTCTACGCATTCCTTGACTCTCTCACTTTCTAAATGATTTTTACAAGCTTTGCGTCTTTTAAGTTTGACTCTGTGCTTTAAAGCTCTTTGAGTTTTGACAAATGTGTGGTGTCATATATTCATCATTACTGTATCATACAGAATAGTTTCACTGCTCTAAAAACAATCCTCTGTGCTTCACTGGTTCAATCCTTCCTCATCCTAAGCCCCTGGCATCCACTGATCTGTATACCATCTCTGTAATTGTGCTTTTTCCAAAATGTCATATAAATGGGAATGTTTCAAGTTTTTATTTAAATTCCAGTTACTTAGGATTTAGTGTAATATTAGTTTCAAGTGAATAGTTGTGATTTAACACTTCCATACATCACCTGGTACTTACCCCAAGTGCCCTCCTTTTTTTTTTTTTAATTTTTTTTATTTAAGCTTTTTTTTATTTAAACATATAATGTAACCCCACCACCCTCTCCCAAATCCTCTCCCCCCGCTCAGTTTGTTTTATGACATTAAGAGTCTCTTTTGGTTTGTCTCCCTCCCGATCCCATCTTGTTTCATTTTTTCTTTTCCTACCACCTTAACCCCCACCCCCGTTGCATCTCCACTTCCTCATATCAGGGAGATCATGTGATAGTTGTCTTTCTCCAGTTGACTTATTTCGCTAAGCATAATACGCTCTAGCTCCATCCATGTTGTCGCAAATGGTAAGATTTCATTTCTTTTGATGGCTGCATTGTATTCCATTGTATATATATACCACCTCTTCTTTATCCATTCATCTGTTGATGGACATCTAGGTTCTTTCCATAACTTTGCTATTGTGGACATTGCTGCTATAAACATTCAGGTACACGTGCCCCTTGGATCACTACATTTGTATCTTTAGGGTAAATACCCAGTAGTGCAATTGCTGGGTCATAAGGTAGCTCTATTTTCAATTTTTTGAGGAACCTCCATGCTGTTTTCCAGAGTGGTTGCACCAGCTTGCATTCCCACCAACAGTGTAGGAGGGTTCCCCTTTCTCCACATCCTCGCCAGCATCTGTCATTTCCTGACTTGTTCATTTTAGCCATTCTGACTGGTGTGAGGTGGTATCCCATTGTGGTTTTGATTTGTATTTCCCTGATGCCCAGTGATGTGGAGCACCTTTTCATGTGTCTGTTGGCCATCTGGATGTCTTCTTTGCAGAAATGTCTGTTCATGTCCTCTGCCCATTTCTTGATTGGATTATTTGTTCTTTGGGTGTTGAGTTTGCTAAGCTCTTTGTAGATTTTGGATACTAGTCCTTTATCTGATATGTCGTTTGCACATATCTTTTTCCACTCTGTCAGTTGTCTTTTGGTTTTGTTGACTGTTTGCTTTGCTGTGCAAAAGCTTTTGATCTGGATGAAGTCCCAATAGTTTATTTTTTCCCTTGCTTCCCTTACCTTTGGCCTTTTTCCTAGGAAGAAGTTGCTGCGGTTGAGGTCGAAGAGGTTGCTGCCTGTGTTCTCCTCAAGGATTTTGATGGATTCCTTTCTCACGTTGAGGTCCTTCATCCATTTTGAGTCTATTTTC
>RCUC01109751.1:0-24210 GCA_003697995.1 Taxidea taxus jeffersonii
TAATTGACTTCCTCCTGTTGGTTCAAACTTAGGTTAGCTAAGAGAGTAATGGTGTCAAGAAATGTCAAGCAATCTTATTGTTCCTTTTACTTGACACTTTAAGAAACTTCATGTGTATATGTTAGGTTTACGAGATGATTAATTAAGTAGTTTTTTTTAATATATTTTTTTAAGATTTTATTTATTTATTTGACAGGCAAAGATCACAAGTAGGCAGAGAGGCAGGCAGAGAAAGAGGGAGAGGCAGGCTCCCTGCCAAGCAGAGAGCCCGATGCGGGGCTCCATCCCAGGACCCTGAGATCATGACCTGAGCAGAAGGCAGAGGATTAACCCACTGAGCCACCCAGGTGCCCCTCAAGTAGTTTTTAATTATAGTAAAGTTCTCTGTTGGATGTTATCATTCACATGCCTGTTCTGTGACTCCAAATATCTTAACCTATGGCAGGCCTAAACTGACAACTCCTTACGCCCAGAAACTTCTTAAGTAAAATTCTACTGTGATCTTCATAACAGAGAGAGATCGGAATCTAATTAGGCTTACTGTACCTGATCTGGGTATTGAGGAATTGGCATTTCAGCCAGAAATGTCCCTTTCAAGTTAGCCTAAATGGTTTTCAATGCCCCTGTTAGAATGTATTTTCATCCAGTTATAGTCAGAGGTTAAGAAGGGTAAGGACAACTCAGGCAATGGTTCTAAGTCAATTTTTAGAATCGATTTACCTCTAATATAGGGACTAGAACTCATATAAGGGAAAGTCACAAAATACACAAAGCCACTGTGCATTCAAGACGCACAAACAGATCTTTCTTTGAGTCACATGTGAAGAAATAGGATTTCCAGAGTTCTTTTTTTTTTTTAATTTTTTTAAAAAGTTATTTGACAGACAGAGATCACATGTAGGCAGAGAGGCACACAGACAGAGGAGGAAGCAGGCCCCCTGCTGAGCAGAGAGCCCGATGTGGGGCTCGATCCCAGGACCCTGGGATCATGACCTGAGCTGAAGGCAGAGGCTTTAACCCACTGAGCCACCCAGGCACCCCTCCACAGTTCTTTTTAAATAGGGTTAGGATTTTTTAATTTGGGAACTAATGCAATTTTCTTTTCCCTCTGGGGAAATTGTCTTTTTCCCTCTGGGAGGGAGTCAGCCCCTCATGAGCATCGAAAAATCGAAAATATTGTTAGGTCAAAAATGCATTGAATACACCTATTCTACCTAACACCATGGCTTAGCCTGGCCTACCTTAAACGAACTCAGATCCATTACATTAGCCGATGGTTGGGCAAAATTTTCTAACAGAGAGACTATTTTATAAGAAAATGTTGAACATCCCATGTAATTTACAGGATACCGTATTGAAAGTGAACAGCAGAGTGGTTGTTTGAATGCAAGATGGTTATAAATGTATTGGTTGTTTACCCTCATGATTGAGGACCTGACTATGGGCTGTGTCTCGGACACACCCAGCATCACGAGAGAGATTCTGACTGAATGTCACTAGCCCTGGGAAAAGATCCAAATTTAAAGTTCAAAGTACAGCTTCTACTGAATACATAATGCCTTCACATCATCTGTAAAGTCAAAAAGTCCTAAGCTGGGCGTTCTCTGTACTTGGCTTCTGGAATGTCCATTTTGTTTTATTATTATTATTTTTTAAATGTTGAATGCCCATGAACTGTATTGCAAAACCGAAATCCAAAATTAACACTGCCCTGTGAATCTCTTGGCTACAGTGCTTCCATGCAATAAAGTTTCATAGTCAAGTCAGCTAGAAAAAATAAATCATAGGACTGGGACTCAAAATTACATATTTAAGTAAGAAAATGAAGTTAATAATAGCTGCAAGTAAACATTGTTTTAGGACATAGAACCCATTTGTTAAATTTCCAAATATTTTATTCAAGATTGAGGAATGTGACTATTTCTACTAGAAATATTCCAGTTTGGTTTGGATTACTGCAAAAATAAAATGGAAGTCATCGTGTACTTTCACAAAATTATTTCTTAGGCATTTGCTATCTGCTTTCTATTTTGTGAACCAGTGAGAATAAAACCAACACCCGTGTGAACATAGTGTTCTGAAGTAAAAATATATGCATGAGAAGAAAAACAAAGGATGAAGGTGAGTTTAGGGCCACTTAGAGCCTCACAAAGATGTACTTCTTGGCCTAGCAACATTCTTAGACAGCAAGGTGTTCTCTTTTCTGCCCTCAACATCCCAGCAGTGTGGTATTATCTTAACCTTACACATGCTATGATCTAGTTTAAAGAGTAGAGTTTAACAGAAGTCAATGAAATTTATTTTGGACTATATCAAGAAAATATGGCCTTGAGCCCTGTTCTGCTTCTTACAAGGTCTAGGTCAAAATAAAGGCCTTTCAAAGAATTTTGTTAAAACTGCAGGCACAGCCAACCCCTTTTCCAACTAGGTTCATATCAACAAATGCTTCATCTTTTCCACATCAAAGCAGGTGGCCTCTTGTCTCAGGCCTAAATAGAATGTAATACAAATCAGCATTACTACAGTTGTTACTTATTAATTATCTGTTTGCACGACTCTATAGCGAGTCATCCATGTTATCTGATTCAGTGCTCGTAAAATCGTCTCAAGAGGTAGACATGATTAGCTTTATTTTAGAGATGAGAAAGATTCAGAAAGGTTCAGTAACTTGATTTCAAAAATTAGTCTATGATACTGGAATTTGTGCCAGATACATCTTTATTTGGAAGTTGATGCTTACAACTTCCATATTCCTTTTTATTATGGCTGCCTTTTCAAAGACCTTTGATATTTAGACAGGGAAATGGGCCATCTAGCTTCCTTTACAATGATTCCAAATAAATAAGAGTAGCAAAGAGCATAACTTAGATGGTAAAATCAGAGCCTCTTGTTTTCCTTTTAAATATCCTTTCCTTCATCTGGCTACCACACCCTTACAAGCAATGTCAGAATTCCACACACCTCCTAGACAAGGAGCCATTTTCAGCACCCCCCCTCACTTCCTATGGGGAGTCCAGATTAGCTACTATTGTGACAGATCATCGCTTGCCAAACCTGTCCCTCTCTCTTTGTTCCTAAAGACACCTGGTCAAGCCACTAATGAGCGCCATTTTGCTAAATTTGGTGGTCGATTTTCAGTCTTCTTCTTCTTTTTTTTTTTAAGATTTTATTTATTTATTTGAGAGAGAGAGAGACAGAGTGAGACAGCATGAGAGGGGAGGTCAGAGGGAGGAGCAGACTCCCCATGGAGCTGGGAGCCCGATGTGGGACTCGATCCCAGGACTCCGGGATCATGACCTGAGCGGAAGGCAGTCGCCCAACCAACTGAGCCACCCAGGCGCCCCCAGTCTTCTTCTTATGTGATCTATCAAATGCCTTTAGTGATTGATCAGCTTCACTTGGATTCCAGGAGAACTTGATTCCCTGGCGGCTCTTCCTCAGACTCCTTTTCTAGTTTCTTCTTGTCCTCTTCATTTCTAAATATTGGGATGTCCCAGGGTTCGGTCTTTGGATCTCTTCCCCATCTATCTTGACTCCCGGGGTGACCTCATCCTTTATAACAGCTTTAAATCCCTTCTACACATTGACTACTTTCAAATTCATCTCTTTACCCTCATCATCTTCCCTAAACTCCAGATTGGTATATCCCTTGGCGTGCTCATCTTGGATGTTCAAGGGGAAAAAAGTTCAAAACCAAAGTCCTTGTTTCGCCTTCCAAGTCTCCTCTCTTCAGACTCTTCCTCATTTTAGTAAATAGCAACTCAGTTCATACTGCGGCTCAGGCCCCAAACCTTGGAGGCCTTCTTGAAAAGCAGTGTCAAATCCATCAGCAAATCTAGTTGACGGTTTTGGCTTACCTCTAGAACGTGTGTAGAATCTGGATCCCCGCCACCTCCTCTGTAACCATTCTGGACCAAGCTACTATTACTTCTCACTCTGATTACTGCAGAGGTCTTCCAAACATCTCTCTGCCTGAACCTTTACCTCCTTCATTCTGTTCTCAACACAGCAGACTTTTTTAAAATGTAAGGAAGATCATGTCACTCTACTCAAAACCCAACAAATTCTTCCCATTTATGAAGAGCCAAAGGAGAAATCCCTACAACAGCCTGCCAGATTTTACATGATTTTACCTCCCATTACTTCTGAATTTGTCTCTTATTCATCTCCCCCCACCGATCTTCTTCATATGCTCCTTTGTTTTTCTTCAAACGAGCCAAACAAAGCATAATTTCACCTAAGGGTTGTTGCACTTGCTGCTTCCTCTACTGGAATTTACTTCCCCTGCCCACACGATCTACTCCCTTGTTTCCTCCAAGTCTCTGCTTCAAATGGCTTCCTTGTTACTGACCACCTTCTCTGACCACTCTTCCCACAACCCCTTTCGACCTACCCTATCTCTCCCACCCAGCTTTATTTTTCTCTGTAGTATTTTTCACTATTTGACACATTTCATATTTTCTTGTGTTTTTTTTCTCATTTTTTATTTCCTGCCCGTTTTACCTAGAATGTAAGCTCCAGAATGGCAAGGAATTTGTTTTGTTCACTCCTGGGTCCCTAGCACGCAGAACAGGGTCTGATCCATAGCATAACTATTTCTTGAATGACCACACTATGGCAATTTTGTGCTCATAGAACCCCCAATAACGTCATCTCCTATTTCCTGACAAGACTGTCTCCTCCACCTAAATTTAGACTTTCCCTTATGGCTCAGTTGCCATATATTCATGTCTTCTTGTTGCCGTATAGCTCAGGGTTAGCTCCTGGTCTCCAAGGGCCATTGTAGACCCAGGCACTAGCTCTCCTTCCTCTCTCCCATCCTTGGTAATTAGCTGAGTCCTCACATCTGTTTTCTGGTGGGCCCAAGAAGACTGCCACAATCTTTATGACAAAATAAATCTTACTTAAAAAAGAGAGAGATTTCCTCATTAGGGAAACAAATCATTCCCTTTGGGAAGACCTGCAGCAGGCTTCCCTTTACTGTGTCAAATGCCCATTTCTTAAGTGAAAGAGAGGCTGAGAAAGTTAGTTGGCATGAGCAGCTTCTGTCACGGAAGACAGAAGAGTTGCAGTCGGGAGGAAGGATAGCTTTTGGATAAGCAAGCAAGAGTGTCTGCTGCCCTGCAAATATTTTTAACTTCTAAGATATTCTTCTTCTCTCTTCTCATCTTCTCTTATTCTGTTACAGGGTCTTGTTCTTGCTTTAGAGATCCCAAACTTTATTTTGTCTCCAAGGAAATGCTAACTATAATATTTTGAAGTTTTCTTCTGTTCCCTGCTTTATCTCCATTTTCTTGACAGTCCCCGTTATTTTGTTGTATTTTTTTTTAAGATTTTATTTATTTATTTGACAGAGACAGAGATCACAAGCAGGCAGAGAGGCAGGCAGAGAGGGCGAGAAGCAGACTCAGCCTCTCTTTCTGGCTGCTAAGGAAGGGGGCTGATGTTGCCAGAATCTCATATAGAAATCTTAGCTTAATCCTCCCAGGCCTCTGTTTTCCTTGGTGTCCACAATTTTGGAATCTCTTTGGTTCATTTTTTTCTTGCAAAATTAAACTTTACTTTCCTGCAACAGTGGAAAAGGGAGATAAGGGTGGGTTGGGAGGGGTGGATAGCAGTCACCTGACTTCAAACAAGGAAGGTGAGGTCAGGGGACCAGGAAGTGCAAATGGTCTGTGCAGATATCAGCTCACTAACTGCTGTACAGGACTCGGTCCCTCAAGGCCCCGCTTGACTTGCTCTTCTTTGCTTTTTGGTGTCCTCCTGCAGGAACTTGGGTCCCGTGCACCTCCATGACATTATGTGCATTATCTCTGGCACTGTGAAATGCCTCTCCTGTTCAATTTGCCAAGTGAGATTTCATAGATATACATACATGCATATATATATTATACATATATGATCAATATCGCATATAATTAATATATTAATGTCACTTTAGTGGAAAATGCAAATCAAATGTATGCAGTCAATCTGTCCTTTTCATACGGATATTCAAAGATTTTAAAGATGATAGCAATTCAAATATGCTGGGACCCTACCGATCTTGAAAGCTGACCTTGTCATTTCACAAAAAAGAAAGGAAAGCCCTGAGAAATAAGTTCTTGGCCAAAGTGAACTGCAGTCATGAGGTTCTTCTGGAAAGCAGCATGAAGACGTTGTCAGGCCTTATGCTACTGAGTCAGGCTGCCTGGTTTTGTAATTCCGCCCCATCTTCAACCAGCTCTGTGACCTTGAGACAATTTCTCAAACTCTCTCTCACTTTCCTTATATGTAAAATGGGGATAATATCAGTTACCTAACTCATCAGGTCATGGTTGGCAGTAATGCATTAATATTTGTGAAGCACTTAAAATGGCACTTTCACATAGCAGTCATAGCACTCCATTAATCAACATTACTATTATTTTTTTTAAGATTTTATTTATTTATTTGACAGACAGAGATCACAAGTAGGCAGAGAGGCAGAGAGAGAGAGGAGGAAGCAGGCTGTCCGCAGAGCAGAGAGCCCGATGTGGGGCTCGATCCCACGACCCTGGGATCATGACCCGAGCCGAAGGCAGTGGCTTTAACCCACTGAGCCACCCAGGCACCCCTCAACATTACTATTATTAGTTTGAATAAATCTAACTCAACTTTTAAAAAACCCACACAATACTATCATAGTAGAAAGAGAGCTTAATCTATGAATTTGTACAGATATTAGGGATAATTTATTCTAGCATATGTGTTCTACATGTAGACATAACCCTAACAAGGCTGCTGACAGAAGAACCATCCTTGGAAAAGTCTGCATGAACCCATCTATTTGAGATATGCTTAAAATTTATGCAGTAGAAGAAATGAGCTAGATTACATGATGGCTTTTCAAGTTAAAATATGCTCATTAATCATCTAAAATTACCAACAATTCTAATTCTTACAAGAACACTATCTGGGTGTCTGGGTGGCTCAGTGGGTAAAGCCTCTGCGCTCTGCTCAGGTCATGATCTCAGGGTCCTGGGATAGAGCCCCGCGTCGGGCTTTCTGCTCAGCAGGAAGCCTGCTCCTCTCCGCCCCGCCTGCTTCACTACTTGTGATCTCTGTCTGTCAAATAAGTAAATAAAATCTTAAAAAAAAAAAAGAGAGAGAACACTACCTGAAAACACAGAAAGTTACTCTTTTTTTTGCTGGTCCCAACTCATCTGCATTAAAAGGGAGTGCATTTTCTTTTAAATAATGAAAGAAAATCAGGATATGTTTCTTTCACAGTTATGTATTTCCCTGCCTATAACGCAACAACAGTGAAAAGTGATTTAAAGAATTGAGTATGGGCATAATTAATATCTTCCTGTGTCCTGGCCTCAGAAATCAGTGGAATAAGGGAAAACCCTATTTTCATCTTCAGACATTTTCTGAACAGGGGAAGGAAGGATAACATTGTACATTTTCCCTTCTTAGATCTCTTAAACACAGGCCAAGAGGAACTTCAAAAGTGTATCAGAATTACTAGAATTACTAGAATTCTAATTGGGGCAGCTTCTGAGTGTCCTTTCCATCTGCCTTTGCTGATTAGAAAAGCCTCTACAACAAAACAGACAAGAGGTTACTAGGGCACCAAAGCCCCTGCCAGTACTTCAGCCAAGAGCTCATGAGAGAGGAAGGAGTAATTCCGGGATTTGACGGGTCACATGACTACCAATGCTTCCCGCTACTGTATTCGATTAGCATTCTTCGTAAAGGCCACGCTGACTCATCACCGACTACTGGTCTACCATGAGTGCTGAGTCTCTTCCTGAGGCATTTCTGCCTAGTCATTTCTATCCGTGGCGTGAGCTTCAGGGTCCTTGACGTATTGTTGTGCCCTTTTACTCACTGAGGGTCATCCTGTTTTTGTGCGTTATTCCCTAATTTGTCAATGTCTGTTTGAATTCCATTTCTGTTCTCGAGGAGAAAAAAAATGTTAGCCACATACAAAAGAAATATTTTCACAACTATCCTCCAAATGAATGCTAAATTAATTTTTAAAAAGTTAAATAATTTCTGTCCTTGAAAGCTGCAAATTTCAAGCATTTCAGGTATGTTAAAATTACCTAAATTGTTAACAATAATATTGCATTTAGTAAGGGCAAACTCATGCTTCATAGTATGAAGTAATCCATACTATAATCCAAAATGAGAATAAAAACATTAATTTGAACTGTATTATAGCACAGTGACCATCATAAAAGGTATTTAAAGAGATTATTTTCTCATAAGTGTTTCCCCAGGTCATTTTTTTACAACTATTTTTTCCCCTCCAAATCCAAATTATTTCTTGGTAATTTCTTGGTATCTTACCTAGTATATAAACTCCATGTATTTTATGAGATACACATGGCATATGTGATTTCATAAACACTTTTATGGCCTTGATGCTAGGTTTTATATTCTATGTCAGTTACAAAACATTGATAAAAGTAGTCCAACTTAATAAAATCAGGGCAAGGATTTTTGCTGCCTGTGATCATTTTTTTGTGCTGAAAATTAGACATTCCCTGGACATAATTTTTTTTTAAAGATTTTATTTATTTGTCAGAGAGAGACAGAGAACAAGCAGAGGGAGGGGCAGGCAGAGGGAGAAGCAGGTTCCCCATTGAGCAGGGAGCCCATCCCAGGACCCAGGTTCATGACCTGGGCTGAAGGCAGATGCCTAACTGACTGAGCCACCCAGGTGTCCCTCTCTGGACATAATTAAATAAAATACCACACTGCAAGTTTTTTGGAAAAGGTCAGATACAAATAAATCAAAATGACTAACAGCATGCTTATATTGCATGCTTAAGTTCCGTGGGTCTAGAATGTACGGGAAAGATGAATGAGACAAAAGCAGGGACATATGATATAATGAGAATCCTGAGGCATCTGATGCAGTCAGTACTCCTAGATCACACACCTGCTGGGCCAGGCCTTGCCTAGTTCCCAGGTTAGGCGGCCTTCACTCTTAAGAGCTAAGTTACTTGACCCCCCCCCACGCCCACCTCACGTATTGACTCAACCCCAGTGAGTCTCTAGGAACAAACCCAACTTTAGATGGGATTGGAACTCTGGAACTGCTGGACCGGCAACCGGAGCCTACCTGCCTCGTGATTCAGTCCTCTCCTGCTGGCTTTGGCCTTCTGCCTTGTTCTCAAGATCCAGTACCCAATGCGTGTTCTGGATTTATGCCTTGTCCTGTTTGCTGTGCCCAAGACCCTTCCTTGGACCTCATGCAGTGCTCCTAAAGGACTGGGAAGCTCCCTTCTGCCTACCTGCCTCCTAGACATTAGGGTCCTTTTCCTCACCCACAGCTCCAAGAGCAGCCATGGTGTTGTGGTTAATAGTCCTAATTTAGGAGCTGGACAGACCTTGGGGGGTCCAAGCAACCTCTCCGACCTCCATGTCCTAACCTGTGCAAAGGGAATATTAGTACAGCCAACTTCATAGGGGCTTGTGAGGGTTTAATAGTTAATACATATACAGAACTTGGAACAATGGTTGGTCATAGTATATAAGGGCTCTGTGAATATTAGGTTTCATTAATTGTAGAAGCAATAATAGAATACAATCCAGCTGACACTACCAGCCTAGTGTGCGAAGCTCTAAAGGCTGTGGTGATTACATCCCATTTTTCAACTATCTGTTACACTTGCTGCACTTGACTTTAACTCGCACAGGCAGTCCATTCTGCAGTGCGCTGGGTCTTGTTTCTCATCCTGGATTCAACCCCAGCCTGTGGCAGTGACCAATTTAAGCACAGCTCTATCCCAGAGTCACCTGATAACTTGGTTGCCTCTATAATGTAGTAATTACTTCTGCATTATCCTTTTATTTGCCCTCTCAGTGTTTGCTTTTCATACAGAAAGACAAATCCTAATAAGCATCTTAACAGAAAACGAAATGTGAACACCAAGCATGTATGCCAATAAAATGCAGATTTATTTACAAAATAAAGACCATAAGGAAGGACAACTAAAAATATCGCTGGAAACCTACCATTAACCTTATTACACAGTGGGCTTGGGTTTTTTTCTTTCTTTCTTTCTTTTTTTCTTTTTTTTAAAAATATCTTTTACTTGACAGAATTGGAAATCTCAAAGGAAACTGGCCCAGAGCAAGGCTAAACTATCTCTTAAGGTCAGACTAGATATTTGCTTCATGCTGAGTTTCTTCATTCATGCATGTTGAAAGCCAGTAGTAAATAAATCTTAAGAACCAAAGGTCAAAGACAAAACAGGTAATGTCAACACTCTGTTTCAGTAAACGTATGAACATGACAGATGTTCCAGTGTCTCTATCCAGGGGTCACATAGAAATTATGCTCTGGTTTTCTTAAATGCTTTTGATTAATTTTAAGGATTTCAGCAGATGGATTCAAACCACCCAGGCCTCTTCCTGGATTATTCTTTCGTAAATAAATCACCCTTCGAAGTCTGCAAAAACGATCTGAGGATATTTAAAATACTTCAGATACTAGGTGGAAAAAATCTGCAGTTTCAGAGAAGTATCTCACCATTTGCAAAACAGTATTGGAATAATATCACAGGACCCTAGATACAAGAATAACCAAAGGGTAAAGACAATGTTTTCTGCTACATTTCAGCTTTTCAAACATTTGCAAATGGCACTGCAAAAAAAGGGAGGACCACCAATTCATCCTTTCCAAGTGGCACTTTTTTTCACATCTTAATATATCCCAAATCAGGATGCAGCACACGATCCATGTCATGTCATGGCTTAATCTATAGCATTTTTCCTTTCTTAGTGGTACATGAACTAGTGGTGTACTTTATGGTCTATGATGTCTTAGGTTTAATGAAATATGGTAAATAGTGGAATTTCTTTTGTCTCTCACCTCTCTTTCTCTATTCCTTTATTTTCTTTGACTTCCCTATTCCTTTAGTCTTCCTCCTTTCCTTTCTTAAAAAGATATATAGATATACATACATACAAATTATGTATAGTCATATATACTCTACACATACATATACACCAGGCTTGGACCCATCCAGCACCCTCAGAGAACTAGGGACCTGTCTTCTCCCCTTGTTCCTTGCCAAAGAATTGAACTGGAATCCTCTTCCTCAATCCGAACCCAAGATGGGACTTTGCTAGAGGTAGAGTCCCTCTCTCAACTCAAAGCCTCCTTATGATGTATGGAAAGTTCGTATGGAAAGTTCGGCAAAAGCCGGTTGTAGGGCAGAGTGAGAACTTCTCATTAGCACTAAGGATGCTGAATGTGGTTTATCTCCCCATCCTCATTCCTCACCAGCATGGCTAATGAAGGACTGACCTAAACCTTTTGTTCTGAACCCTGGGAATGAAAGAGAAGAGCCGTATTTTAGTTTTTCTCTTCTTTCATGGGAATAGGTTTGTGGCCAACCCTTAGCTTTAACGAGCCTCTTTAATAAATATGCCAGCTTCCCCAGGGGCCCACATTTGCCTGCATGGCGAATCTCGGGACTGTATTTTATCTCCAAAAAGCTTTCTGTTGGTGCTGCCAACACACAGGGATTATTAATTAATACAGAGCAGTGTGCGTTGAAACAGCATGGGGGGAGGGACTTGGGAAACTCCAGACTGCCCAATATAAAGTCCTTGTCGGTGTTTAAACCTCAAAGTCTGATGAAGACTTTGCTCACAGGTTAGCTGTCCAAATGGACGGAAAACAAAGAAGTCAAGAGTATTACATTCTAGCTTCTGGTGGGGTTGTACGTAAATTAACAGACCTTTAAATCAGGGCAACATTTTGGAGGCAATGAAGAAAAACCGCTTGGCAAATAGTACATCCACACGCAAAAAAGCTGGCTGAAAAGTCATTTGCTGGCTCCCACCAGTACTCCCCTCCAACTTTTCTTAGATCCCCCTATGTTTCTCTACTTCTAAGACCCTTCAAACAGACATTCCAAAAGTTCTCCCACCCCAAACCCAACAGAGTTTTCCCCACACACTAAATTGGGTAGCTCGAGGGTAGCTAAAGTATGCCTGTTTCTCCCTGATTCTAGTCTTTACACCCTCAGGAGTTGGTAGGGAGCTTGGTGCTCAAGGCTCTTTGGCCATTCTGCTGGATTTGGCTTCCCAAGAGCATCGGCTTTCAGGGAATCCAAGCAGCAAGTGGTATAGTGAATGTTCAAATCTTTTGGAAAGTCTACATGGAGTAAAGGGGAAAGATGAAGAGAAAAGCATAGGTTTCCATAATTTTCGGAAAGCCAAGAGTTAACATTTATTATTCATTTTCCTGGAGGGTACTCCTTCATAGTTTATTAATATCAGGTATAAAACTTGTCAAAACCTATGCAGTTAATTGTCTATTTATAGACATGGCCATTTTTTCCAGCAATTACAGGAGCTGGCTTAACCTAGTCAGGTAGGTCTTAAAATAAACCTCAGAAAAAAATAAAGTTGATCCCTTTGTCCCTTTAAAAAGAAAAATTTATTTATTTATTTTAGAGGAAGACAGAGAGAAAGAGAGCACGAGCCAGGGAGGAGTGGAGGGAGAGGGATAAGTGGACTCCACATTGAGCACAGAGCCCGACACGGGGCTCTATCCCAGGACCCTGAGCTCATGACCTGCGCTAAAATCAAGAGTTGGACGCTTAACAGACTGAGCCACCTAGGTGCCCCTAAAGTTGATTGATTCCTTTTGGTGAAATTCTTAGCCTACTACATTTCAACACATCAACATATCTCTGGAGAAACAGTATGTCTCAGTGGTCACAATCATGCGCTTTGGAGTTAAACTTGATTGCAAGCTCTTTGACCTTGGGCAGGTCACTTAACATTTCAGGTCTCAGTTAGCTCATCTGTGAAATGGGTATAAGTTACCTAGTTGTTTCTCATTTTCTCTACTATCGCATCAGTCAAGTTTTGAGTTTTCTTTATCCCTTCTCATCCTCTCCACTTCCTGGAACGTTATCCATGATCTACATAATATTCCTATTCTTTCAATGGTTCTCCCTAAATTTTAAATAGGTATAGCTATTTTAAAGTTTGCAAGTCATAAACATCTCTAGGCTTCCCCTAAATGATGCACAAAATTAGAATGTTTTCCCTCTGGTCACTTACAAGTGAATGTGGACTGGCATTTTGGTTCCATCCTGTTTGTTTTACCACCAAAAGATGTCATCATCAGTATTTTTATTTTGTCAACTATTATGTTAACCAATCCAAACCTTTTTTTTAGAACCAATGTCCTTTTTTTTTTTTTTTTTTAGATTATTATTTGAGAGAGACAGGGCATGTGTGAGAGAGAGAGAGACCACAGGCAGGGGGTAAGGGGAGGCAGGGAGCCAGATGCAGGACTCGATCCCAAGACCCTGGGATCATGACCTGAGCCTGAGGCAGGCACTTAACCGACGGAGCCACCCAGGCATCCCAATCAAAAGTCTTTTGATTTACCTACATTCCTGTCAGTTTTTTCATATCACATTTATTCGTTTGGGTTCAATTTCCTTCTTATTAAGATACATGCTTAAAGAAGTGCTTTCAGCCAGGGTTTGTTACCAGGAAACTTTCAGCACGTGATTGCTCACGTCTCCAGCTGGCGCTGACACTTGAGTTAAAGATTAACAGGGAATGAAAATCATGTTGGACAATTATCTTTTCTCAGAGTGTTGATGATAGGACTCCATGTCTTCTGATTTTTGTTGTGGCTTTGAGAAGTCTGTTCATCCTGTGGTGATTCCTTTAGAGACAGTTTCTCTTTGTTCCTCAGTCGCTTTCACAATCTATTCTTTGACTCTGGTGTTTTGTTTTTCAGTTTCACGGTGACGTGCTAGGTGTGGTCTCACTGTGCTTCCTACGTCTGAATAGTCATGTCCCTTCCCCAGCTCTAGAATATGATTAGGCACTTGCTTATCAAAAATTCCCTCTACTCAATCTACTCAATTCTCTCTAAGGAATAGTCTTTCCTTCTGGAATTCCTAGGTGACATATTTTGGGCCTTTTCATTCACTCTTTGATGTCCCCTAACTTCTCCCTCCTATATTTCATCTTTATCTGAGCTGCCTTCTGGCAACTTTTTTCAGATCTATCTTCCAGTCCAGAATTCCCATCCATATCGACATTATCCTATCATCTGACTTACCGTCTTATCCATTCAGTTACGTTATTTTTCACTGCTAGATGTTCTGTTACTTCACTTCTAAAAGTTTTCATTTATTTTTTTTCTTCTCATGCTGTCTCACTTTTTCTTTAAATCATTTCATTTATGTTTTTATTCATACTAAGTATAATTATATTCTGTTTCAGATCATTCATGTCCCTATTTCTATTTATTTTTGCAGCTGATCTCGTCCGTGGTGGATTGTTTCCATGTATCCTTTGTGCTTTGGGTTTGTGCACTCAGCTGAGTACAGCTTATCTGAAAGAATCCAGCCTATGTGGAAGGACTCCCTCCAGAGAGTTTTCAGCTGCCTTCTACCAGGCACCTTGGGGATATTGTGGTCTGAGCCCAATTTTAATACTAAATTCTCAGGTTGGACTTTCCCAGACAATGCTGGTAAATTAAAACCTTTAACTCACATGTAGTACAGACTCAAATTAAGAAATTCCCACAGGATATTTTCCTTTCCCTTTCTAACCCAGGCCAAAAGAGACAAGCTAGCTGCTTAGGGTCTCCCATTACTAAAGGGTGGATTTTTTCACCAAGGGCATGCATTTTGAGGGTGCTTTGCTGGTGGATCTCATTCAACTTCCCATCTTATATTGGTCCAAGGCTTTATTCTCTGTCTCTGCACGGGTGTGAAAATCCAGTGCTGAACCAACATACTCCTCTTCCACAAGTCCAGCCCCCAGTTCATCTCTGGTCTAATTCTCAGACTTTTCATTTCTGTTTTGTGGCTACCGCGTGCCTTCTTGTGAGCTCCAGGAAGCGTTGAAGAGGTTTTTAAACATTTATTAATATGTTTTGCTGAGCATTTTTTAGGTGTTGGTAGCAAGAGGATTTTCAAGTTGTCTGTTCCATTAACCTGCCACAACCAAATTCTCTGTTTGGTCTGCTAACCTACTTGAATGTATTACTTTTTGAAAAAGAAAAGGTTTTTAAAATGTGTCACATACTGGTATAATACAAAGAGACGAGATGTAGTGTTTCCTTGGATTAGACCTGCTGAAAAATTAGGCCTCAGAGGTGAATAAATTCTTATGAGAAATAATTGATAATTTGATTCTTTCATTAAACTGAACTTTTCCACAAATTGTGTTGCTCTTATAAGAAAAGCTACAAACTATAGCCACTTGTGCGCATACGGGATGTCATACACGTAATAAATTCTCTCTCTGAGGCAACTTCCAGATTTTCTCAAGTAAAGCCACCATTTCTCTCTCTTTTTCTTTTTTTTCTTTTTTAGAGAGACAGAGTAAGAGCAGTGGAATGAAGGGGCAGAGACAGAGGGAGAGAGAATCTTAAGCAGGTTCCATGCTCAGCACTGAGCCCAACCTAAAATCACGAGCTGAGCCGAAATCAAGAGTTGGACACATAACTGACTGAAACACCCAGGGCCAGAATTTCTTAGAGGCACATTATTGCATTATGATAATATTTGTGCAGACGTACTTGGTATGTATCTAACATATATTTTAGGAGGAAAATATAACTAACTCCTTCATAAATGTTGGCAGACAAATTCATAGCTCATGAAACAATAAAGTTTTATGGAAACCCTTAGGAGAATTTGTGGGAAATGTGGATATGTTGTAAAGAGCACAGACCTGAGAGACAGATGGACCTGGGCTCTGATGCCATCTCTTCTATTTACTGGCTGTGTGACATTAGGTGAGTTGATGAACCTCTTTGAGCCTCCTTTTCTTCATCATTAAAAGAAGAGATGAGAGCTACCCAGCAGGGTTGTGGTCAGAATTAAATGAGACAATGAACTCATATAGCGAGTACTGAATGAACATTGGTGGAAAGACAAGGAAGGACAGAAGGGAAAAAAGAAGGGAGGAAGGAAGGAAAACTTGAACTGCCAAGGAATTAAGGTTACCAGTGTTCCTCTTTTCATTTAAGAACAGGAGTATGGGGACGCCTGGGTGGCTCAGTTGGTTGAGCGGCTGCCCTCGGCTCAGGTCATGATCCCGGCGTCCTGGGATCGAGTCCCACATCGGGCTCCTTGCTCAGCAGGGAGCCTGCTTCTCCCTCTGCCTCTGCCTGCCACTCTGTCTGCCTGTGCTCGCTCCTGCTCTCTCTCTGACAAATAAATAAATAAATAAATCTTTAAAAAAAAAAAGAACAGGAGTATGTTGGCCCTGCTTTCCAAGGAATTAGCCTAATGCTAATTTCTAAATAATCTTTGGCTAGATTGCTATCATTCGTGGAAATTCATTCCAGGTTTTATGGGAGGTTTCATATGACAACAAAGACAAGTCAAACTGCCTGGAACCTGGGATGTTTGGTGCCATTCACCCCTCAGGAAGGTCCCTTAGTAAAGAGTGGAGGGCATCCAGCAATGAGAGCCCTCCTGGGAAAAGAGCCCCTCAAGTGACTTATGAACGCGGATGGCTGTCACAGGGAGAAACATGGTGTCTGAGCAAACTGGGCTTTCAACTTTTCTGCCCCAAATAAGAAATCTATAAAGAATCACAGAGCAACACACTCCCTCTGTCAAATAAATAAATAAAATCTTTAAAAAAATTTTAAAAAAGAATCACAGAGCAAGAAGCTAGGAGGAATTAAAACGACACAATGCTTCTGATCAGCACCCACAACTGTAGGGTCTTGCTCTCCTTCCAGAAATTTCTAAAGGAATAAAAAGAACACTTTCATGGTCACTGTTTCTGCCGAGATGTTTTCGAGATGTCTGCTCTCTGTGAACAGGTTTAGAGGTATGTGGGAACACCAAACACCACAGAGGAAAATGAGCTGGTCCTGTTCCCCTTATTTGGTGGTGTTTATTAGTTTTTGGTTTTGAAAAAATACGTCTCTGCCCTCAGGAATGTTGAAAGAACTCAAGTATGTAAAGGGATGGTCAGCTCAGGCCTAACTTGACACAGCAATTAATTCACCTCTGGATGAAGACCGCTTGCATGCTACGAGCAGAAACCTGTTCACGTCACACCTCAGTCTACGAATACGGTTTTTCCATTCATTTTTGAGGATATTTAGTTAGGGGAAAAGCTTGTTCTGACTGAGCGGGTAGGTTTTTACATTGTACGTGAGGTAGTTTCTCAGGAGATGATCTGTGTCACCTTGTTGACAGACATTAGGAAGAGCAGTTAGTAAGAAAAGAAGGGACAGGGCAGTTGTCCTCAGGACCTCCAGGACTTAAGCGTGGCAGGAAAGCAAAATAATACGCAGTGTGTGAGAATGGATGAGGGTGGTGAAGATGTAAAGTCTACCATTGTCTTCCTTCTTCATCAGAACACTGTCAGGAGCCACTCCATCCTTATCCTCAGGAAAAATATGTTGTTTTGAAAATAACTGTCTAGAGACAGCAGTAGTGCCCACAATGCTATTGCAGTTTTAGAAATGCAAATATTCGCTTTGAATTAGTATCACATAAATACAAGTTAACATAATATAAGTGTTAGAATGTGTGCCTCTAGGTTAAAGCTATCAAATAAAGAGAAGTTGTCCAGAGAAATGGACAGGAGATAGACAGCAGTATCGCTAAAACTGACCTGGATTACGATGTTGTTAGTTTCAGCAAGATTGACCATATTCTGCAACATAAAATAAACCTCAACAAATTTAAAAGAATTGAAATCATATGAAGTACAGTTACTGCAAAAGAATTAAACTAGAAATCCTACAGAACTATCTCTGGAAAATCCCCAAATATTTGGAAATTAAACAAGAAATAATTCATGAGTGAAAGAGGAAGTCACAAAGGAAATTAGAAAATAGTTTGGACTGAATGAAAATGAAAACAAAGTACCAAAAATTGGGGGATGCAATAGTCAATATTGTACCCATTGAGAACACAGCAAGGATGTTTTCCTGCACCATTCCTATTCAGAATTGTACAGGTAGTCCTAGCCAGGGTATTAAGGCAATAAAAAGAAATAAAAAGTCTACCAATTAGAAAGGGAGAAGTAAAATCATTTCTGTTCACAGAAGAAATTACAAGAAATTCTACAAGAAAGTTGTTAGAACACTCAGAGAGTTTTGGAAAGTCATAATATTCAACATACAAAATCAATAGTATTTCTATATATGGCAGTAAACAAATAGAAATTGAATTTCAAAGAAAAACTTACCAAAAACAATATGACCAAGAACATTTTAAATATTTAGGTGTAAATCTAACCAAAGATGTCTTAGATCTGACTCTTGAAAATTAGACAAACACAGATATTAAATAAAATCTAGAAAAATGGAGAAATATATCCTGTTCATGGATTGGAAGACTAAAGAGTGTTAAGATATTAATTCTCTCTAAATGGATCTATAGATTCAAAACAATCCCAATAAAATTTCTAACAGGTTATTTTTTGTTTTGTTTTGTGTTTTTTAAAGATTTTATTTATTCATTTGAGAGAAATACAGAGACAGAGCACAAGCAGGGGAGAGGAAGAGGGCAAAGGAGAAGGAGGCTCCCCACTGAGCTGGGAGCTGGACAGGAGGCTTGATCGCAGGACCTGGAGATCATGGCCTGAGCCAAAGGCAGACGCTTAACCACCTGAGCTACCCAGGCGCCCCTTTCCATGTAAAATTTAAAATCATATTGTTGACTTGTACAAAACAACCTGGGTGGCTTAGATGGTTAAGCATCTGCCTTTGGCTCAGGCCATGATCTCCAGGTCCCGAGGCTTGATCTCAGCCTCCTGTTGGGCTCCCAGCTCACCAGGGAGCCTGCTTCTTCTCTCTCTGACCCTCCTCTCTGCTTGGGCTCTCTCTCTCTCTATCTCAAATAAATAAATAAAATCTTAGAACAAAGTTAGAAGACATATGCTACCTGATTTCCAGACTGATTATAGAGCCACAGTAATCAGAACAATGTGGTATTGACAAAAGGATAAGCATATAGATGAACTGAACTAAACAGAGTGTCCAGAAATAGACCCATACTTGTACAATCAAGTGATCTTCAGTGAAATAGCAAAGACAATACAATGGGAAAGGATAGTTTTTTCATCAGATGATCCTGAAACAAACAGATATTCACTAAATGTCTGTTCACTAAATTCACTAAATTTGCTTTAAAAAAAAAGTACCATATTAACAAATTAACATGACATAGATCATATACCTAGATTTAAATTAAGACCATCCTGCATCAGCCTCCCTTCTCCCTCCCCTACCCCTACTTTGTGCTCCCTTTCTTCAAATAAATAAGCAAAATCTTTAAAAAAAATAAATTAAAACTATGAAACTTATTTTTTAAAGATTTTTTTCTATTATTTATTCATTTGAGAGAGAGAAAGTGAGAGCACAAGCAGAGGGAGAGGCAGAGGGAAAGGAAGAAGCAGACTCCCTGCAGAGCTGGGAACCTGACATGGGGCTCAGTTCCAGGACCTGGAGATCATGACCTGAGCCAAAGACAGACACTTAACACATCTGAGCCACCCATGTGCCCAAAACTATGAACTTCTTAAAGAAAACATAAAAGAAAATCTTTGTGACCTTGGATGAGGCAGAGATTACTTAGATACACAAAAAGCATGATCCATAAAAGAAAAAATTGATAAATTGAGAATTTATAAAAATGCTTCAATTATACACTTGGAAAAAGAAAGAATACTGTCATAAAAATGAAAGAACAACCCACTAGCTTGAAAATATACACAAAACACATATCTAATAAAGGATTAGTGGCTAAAATATATAAAGAACTCTCAAAATTCCATAATAAGAAAACATATGACCCAAATTATTGAAATGAGCAAGATATTGAACAAACACTTCAACAAAGAACCTATATGAATAGCAAATTAGCAAATGAAAGTATGCTTGATATCATTATTCCTTAGGGAAATGCAAATTAAAACCACAATGAGCCATTATCACCTATTCAAATGTGTAAAATATAGGAAAAAAGGTGGGGAGGAAGGAAACTACCAATACCAAATGCTGTGGAAAATATGGAGGAACTGGAACTCTCATCTACTGTTAGTGGGGATGCAAATTGATTCAATCCCTCTAAAAAACAATTTGGTAATTTCTTATATATACTCACCATAGGACTAAGCAATCTCAAGAGAAATTAACTCAAGACAAATGCAGATATAAGTACACACAAAAACTTGCATGTGAGTATTTATAATAGCTTTGTTCATAATCATCTCCATCTTCAGCTGAAAAAATTTTAAAGATTTATTTATTTATTTTAGAGAGAGAGAGAGTGCACAGGGGGAAGGGTAGAGGGAGAGAGGGAGAGAGAGAAAGAATCACAAGCAGACTCCAAGCTGAGTGTGGAGTCCATCATAGGACTCGATCTCACGACCCTGAAATCACTACCTGAGCTGAAGCCAAGAGCTGGACACTTAACTGACTGCTCCACCCAAGTGCCTCTGATAAATGATTTTAAAAGTGTGATATATCCATATAATGAAATTGTATTTGACAATCAGAAGAAATAAACTTCTGGTATGCATAACAACATGGATGAATATCAAATGAATTATGCTAAGATTTACAGATGTACTAAGGCTACATGGTATGTGATTACATTATATGACATTCTGGAAAGAGCAAAACTCTAGGGACAGAAAATGTATCAGTGGTTTCCAGGAGCTGAGGAAAGAGTTGACTGCAAAGTACAAAGGGACACAAGGCCATTTTTTATGGTGAGGAATGTTCTGTATCTTGATTGTGGTGATTTCCATGAGTGTATGCAATTGTCAAAAATTATAAAACTGTAAACTAAAACAGGTAATTTCTCCTGCACATAAATTATACTTTAACACATTTAACTTTAATTTTTAAAAGCTGTTTTCTGGGGGGAAAATCCAGTAAGAATCAGCGCCAAGTAAATGAGAAAAAAAAAATCTTACATGGAAGCACAGTGACTTAATCTAGGATGAAAGGAACCTAAAGAACAGGTTTCCAGAAGAAGATGAAACCAACAATTTAAGGTTAAGTTGTCTATAAAAAGCAGCTTAGAAGTCATTGGGAGAATACAGAGTGTCTCAAGAAGTGATAAATAATCCACCAGCTGCTCAAGAGCTGAAGAACTGAATCACCAAGAGCGGAAGGCAGAACCCTAAGGCACACACCCATCTGTTCCCTGGTGTACACACCCGGCTTAATCTCCTCCACGTGAGTGGGTGGAACTAGTAAACTTCGGGAAGCAAATGCTGTGCTAAGTGTGGAGCCGGTCACAGGGCTGGATCTCATGACCTGGAGATCATGACCTGAGCCGAAATCAAGAGTCAGACGCTCAACCAACTGAGTCACCCACGCGCCCCAGGTCAGCGTTAGCCCTCACTAAATGGAAAGGTTCTGCTGTGCTGGGAACGACCCAGTGTTGGGTGGGGAGGGCATGGGGCAAAGACCCCAAGGGCAGCCTGTAGGAGCTGAAAGTGTCTCCAGCAGGGAAGCAGAGACAGCATTCTTTCAACAACCAGTGATCTTTTGCCAATGAAAGACCTTAGAAAGGTCAGTCATCTGCAAACCTCAGGTGTGATCTGAGATCCCACCCCTGGCTAATGTCTTGATTTCAGTCTGGGAAGATTCTTGAGCAGAGAACCCATGCCTGGATGGCTGACCTAGAGAAACTGAGATGATAAATGTGGGTTGGCCTAAGCCACTACATTTGGGATGATTCTGCCACATAGCAATAGAAAACCAATTCGAAGAGTGAATTGAAATGTGTCAAGCTAGTTTAATCAGAAAATGCTTTTGGGATTTTGACTCCAACAGTTCCTCACCCAGTAGTGGGTTAGTTTTAATGATACATTGAATCCAAAAGATCACAGAAGGTCATATCATAGAAGAGGGAAGACCAAGGGGATGACATCTTTGGAGGATACTTTCCCATGGTTCTGTCCAGTGCGGGCCAAGAAAGCCCCAAAACAGAGTGGTGGAGGGGCCTTCTGTTGGAGTCTCTTTGATTTTGGCTCACTTGGTAACTCATTGTCCCACAGACTTCCCTTCTCCACTTCCAGGCCATGACTGCAGTCACCCCAGCACTAATACTGTCCTCTCTGGGCTGGACACTCTCCCACAGGTCTCTAGGGCCAACGGTGACATCCAGACTGGAAACATGTCAGCACTCACTGGACTTTCTTAACAGTCATTGTTAACACACTCATCTGTGAGGCTAGTCATCAGGAAATAACCACTCAGCTTTATAACCATAAAAGAAAGCATGAATCATTCCTGAAGCCTCTTTCCGTATATGCGATAACAGAAAGAGGGTTTTTTCTCCGCTCAAACAATATTATTTCAATTTTAGTTTACAGTATCTTGCAGATTTAAAAATGACATTCTTTGCTTTCATCAGATTATCAATTCTTTAATTCTAGAAAATTCTTTATTCTAAACATTATAAAATGAAAATGGAATTAAGAACTTACCCTGTAACTTTTTAGTCTGATGAAATCAACCTTCATAGAGACAAATCTGTCTGAATTTCGACTGATGTTCTTAAGGTGTTCTACAAGATCTGCACAGAACTTGTAACCTCCTTTAAGCACACACAGAATCATAATGTCACAGTATCCTATGTCTTTCATAATATCCTTAGCCAGCCGTTCAGTTCTGAAAGAGGGATTAAAAGATAGATTAAGGCATAAGGGCTTCTGAGTATTTTTTTCCCTTTCAAAAAAAGGCACGATGCATTACCCATATTAGATTACACAGGGGATCCTGGAGGAGAGCTCGGGAGACAGAAGCCTACAGATAAAGAAGCTTTGTTAAAGCTGGACAAAAAGAGAGTGTTCAAAACATTATTTCTGATAACCATATCATCCCTCATATACTTTTGCTCCTCGGTGTCACAAACACGGGTAAGGTGTAAAATACATGTCAAAGATCACGAACACTACTATTTTATCATGGCAGAGCCTGGTTGTTAACAATGCTATGAAAGTACCTGGTGATGTTATGCCCACGTCATAGCAAAGAGAGAGGACATGGAGAATGACTCACCTTACAGCGTTAGAAGAGACTGGAAGAAAAGTCAAGCCCACAGAAACTATCAAAAGAATCACCTCTGTCTTCTATTTGACAAAGACAGTGCATTACCTGTATGAAAGGAGCTCAGGGTACAATCCCGGGGGGGCACCATTTCCAGGGCGCACCATGCGAATGATGACTTCCTAGAGCTAGAAAACAGTGCAGCCTTGGGCTGGCACCCAAAGCCTGATTTGGAACTGTCACTGTATTTTTTTTTAATTGTTAAATGTCCAGAAGTCCATTGCCCATGCATCCATACAACATTAAAACCTTGAATGGATGGGGCGCCTGGGTGGCTCAGTGGGTTAAAGCCTCTGCCTTCAGCTCACGTCATGATCCCAGGGTCCTGGGATCAAGCCCAGCATCGGGGGGTCTCTGCTCAGCAGGGAGCCTGCTCCCCTCCCCAGCTCTCTCTCTGCCTGCCTCTCTGCCTACTTGTCATCTCTGTCTGTCAAATAGATAAATAAAATCTTAAAAAAAGAATTTAAAAACACAAGGGGATACCACAGCATACCTCTTAGATCGGCAAAAATCCAAAACACTGACATCACCAAATGTGATAACTCATAGTCCAAAGAAAATGTATTTGATTGTTATTTCAGACGATCATAAGAAATGTTAGCAAAATTAAAGCAGAAAAAGGCAGTCTCATTTTAGACTTAAGACATACGACTCTGGGGGCGCCTGGGTGGCTCAGTGGGTTAAAGCCTCTGCCTTCGGCTCAGGTCGTGATCCCAAGGTCCTGAGATCGAGCCCCACATCGGGCTCTCTGCTCAGCAGGGAGCCTGCTTCCCCCTCTCTCTGCCTGCCTCTCTGCCTACTTGTGATCTCTGCCTGTCAGATAAATAAATAAAATCTTAAAAAAAAAAAAAAACCTTGAATGGAGGCAGGAGCTAAGGTGCATATTTAAAAAAAAAATCCCACTGGCACTTCAGATAGAATTAGATTTAAAATGTGGTAAATGAATGATCTGAATATTATATATATATATATCTACATCTGTATCTATAAAGCATGATATTACATATGTTCCACATATCTAATATATTGCCTGATATCTTTTATATATGTTATATATGTGTGTATACACATACATATGTATAAACTTATACATATTAAAGGTAACCATGGTTTCAGACAATGTTTCTCAGAAC